>CALNHX010002831.1:0-166618 GCA_940337035.1 Agriotes lineatus
ACAGACATGTTGCCAAAACTTGAAGTTAGATTTCGGAACAATACCAATGAAAACAAATTAATTTTGGAAGAATTAGAACAAACATTATTATTTGGAACTAATTAAATAAATCAAATTTGTGAAGATATGGAAGATGACTCTGCGGAAAAGAACGAGGAAGAAAAACAGAATGGAGAATACGGTAATGACGAGGAATATGTTATTATAGGTAATTTGTTTACCACAACAGTGGAAATAAAGAAATTTAATTAGGCACCAGAACCAGATAATGAGAAGTACAATTACAAAGAAATAGATGCAATACGATGATTAATGCTGCAAAGAATGTTAGCAGTAAATATTTAAGAAAATATAATAGAGTTCATAAAATAAATAGAATTGCAAGAGGTTGCATTGGAAATTCCCGAGGATGTGACATAATTAAAAAAGCATAGGGAGAAGACAAAGATGAATAAAGTTAAACCAGGTCGACTAAAAGACAATTTTGAAGAAATAACAGATGAGAAGACATACTATTCTAATACTAAGTTATGGCAGAAAATTATTTTCAAAAGAATTTTGAGATAACATTAGGAAACTCGGAAGTTGTACATATGTAATATAGTAATTTTAAAATGTTAATTAAAGAACCACACGTATTTCAACAATTGAGCAAAACCAGAGAAAAATGAGGTCATGGCTCCACTAACACGAAGAAATTTTACCAGAATTATAAGTAATAGATAAATAAGAAGACATTGCTCCACTAACAAGAAGTAATTGTACCAGAATTATAACAATATGGCTTCCTTAATAAATGAAAAGATAATTTTAGATAATTTAGATGTCCTATATAAGAATATTATAAAAGTAAATAAAATAGATTTGCTATCTGCTACCAAAAGAAAAATATCAACAACAAACCGAATGTTAAATGTTACAATAATTATTAATCAATGGGAAGGTGCTGTTAGATTGTTTATAGTAAAAGGCCTAAGCGTGGATATGGTGTTAGGATTTGACATTATTCAGCAGTTGGGGATAAATATTGATGGAGCACAAAGGTGTATTCATTTAAAGGGGCTAATTAAATCTTGGACCTGTACCAGTAGAGTCAGCCAAGAAGATAAGTGTTGCCAATTAGATACAATTGGAGACATGATGAAATATAAAGAAGGAATAATTATTAATAATAATATAATAGATGATATTGAGAATAAATATGATAATAAGGGATTATTGCTGAATGAATTAAAAATGGGTGAGAAGAATAAACAATTTGAAGGCCAAATATTACAAATAATTTATAGAAATAAACAGATTATTAATGAAGAAGTAAGTCAAGCAAAGAAATACATTCATAAGTTACAAGTTGACGCATCAAAAAGTTTTAATAGCAAGTCTTATCCTATACCATATGCATTAAGAGGACAGGTTAGGAAGGAAATACATAAGATGGTAAAAGATGGAGTAATAGAAGCTTCAAAGAGTAATTTTATTAATCCTTTAGTTAAGAAACGTGACGGTTCTCTTCGTTTATGTTTGGATGCACGCAGCATTAATCAAATAACAAAGCCACAATACGAATCTCCACAAACTATAGATGGATTATTAAGTAGAATTTGGGATAAGAAGATTCTTACAAAATTAGATCTGAAAAATTCATTTTGGCTTATTCCATTACATGAAGAGTCGAGAAAATATACTGGTTTTAGTATTGATGGGGAGATTTTTCAATTCAAAGTGGTACCATTTGGTCTTTCAACGTCTTGTGCAGCACTGGTAAGAGCAATGCAGAAGATATTAAACCAATTTGAGAACTTTTGTGTGCATTACGTTCATGATATCTTATTGTTTTCTGAAAACGAACAACATCATTTAAAACACTTAGTAATTATAATTGAAACATTAAATAAAAATGGATTAAAATTGAACATATCAAAATGTGAATTTATGCAAGAAAAAGTAACATATTTGGGATACGAAATAAGTAAAAATGGAGTAACCATAAATGAGAAACGTCTTGAGGAAATTAAGAATTTACCTCGTCCATCGAATTTAAAAAATTTAAGAGGGTTATTAGGTGTTTTTAATTATTATAAAAGATTCATAAGTAACTACTCAGAGTTGACGTTATCTTTAGTGCAATTATTAAGAAAGGATGTAAAATGGTCATGGAATGAAGAAAGAGAAAAAGCATTGAATACACTCAAACAGAGGTTTCATGAAGGATTATTACTGAAATGTCCTAATTTTAAAGAAAATTTTATACTTCGTACTGACGCATCTGATCAAGCAATTGCAGCAGAACTACTACAAATACAAGATGGGGTAGAAGTACCAATATGTTTTATTTCAAGAATATTAAAAGGGTATGAAATTAGATACACTATAGCTGAGAAAGAAATGTTAGCAATCATATTTGCAATTAATAAATTGAAATTTTATTTAACAGGGAATACATTTGATATTGAAACAGATAATTCAGCCAGTATAGTACCAATAGTATTTTTTTTAAATGTTTGTATGCCAGTTCAGCTTAGACTGCTATTCATAGCAGAGTTAATTATAGTTATTTATTGTATAAGTGTTTTAGATGGTGTTTTATCTACGCAAGAATGTTTAAACGCGAGAACGCAGTTCCAGCGTTTAATTTTCTTAAGTGGATAAAACGCAACTAAAACACGAATGCAATACAACGTCTTATCTAAAATCAAATGTTATACGTTTGGCAGTACTGAAGTGTTTTATCAGTCTATGTCAAATTCGAGAGGTTAATAGGTTAAGTTTTGTTTGTTATTTGACACAGATTGACGCAAAACTTAACCTACAAATTTCGAATTTGGCATAGCTTGACAGTGCTACCAACAATGCAGTAGTAAGTGACATGGTTTTATGCCACTAGTGGAATAAAGTAATTTCATTATTCCACTAGTGGATAAAGTGAGCGGTAGTTTGCCTTTCAATAAACATGGGAAACAATTAAAAACTGCTGTGGGCTGTGGATGTCAAAGCAGAGAAATCAGTGCATACAGAATTTTGGCAAAAAGCCCTTGTGTTCTTTGACAAAATGTACGGCATCCAGAATGGCTTGTGAATAATCTCGTTTCAAAGCACTCCATTGGTTCCAATTGTGAGGAAGATAATTTTAATGACATTGCACCATTTTGTAACCCAGGTAAGAATTAAAATAAATACAGTGCTGCAGTTTTAATATTAATTTTTGTTTAGGGGCTTCCTGAAGCAGAAGAAGAATGGAAAGTTGAAGCAGTATTCGTGCCAGCTCAGTTTGACCAACTGAAACCACAAGAAAATCCAAAACCACTTGGGCCCAGGGCAGACAAATGTTGCAAGAGACTGAATAACATGGAATCGCCCAGGGGAGTTTTATGTTACCATTTACTGAGTCCGATTATTTATAGTTTTTTCTGATGACATTACTGGTATCCCACTTTCACCATATTTCCTGTCACACGCTCCTCCTTGGCTGTTACTCTAATTGCTGATTGTGTTATTTTACGAATACCATGACAACAGACATTTTCATATTGTTCATTTTCTCCGTAGAGAGAAAATGTGTTCTTTCTGTCACAATTTTTGTAATCTAGAAACTGACTTTTATTCTCGGTTGTGAAAAATTTTTTATTTTCAACAGTCGTATATGTTGTCCTACGAGCGAAGCGACAAGTATTATCCTTTATCTAATAGACTTGTCTGTCCGGGACGCTGTTTTGTCTGTCCGGGACGCTGTTTCAGCAGCCAAACCGTAAGAGATAGAGAAAAAAGTGGTATTTTAAATTTCCCACCAAAAGTTCTCCCTCATCACCAGGCGGCGCTGATGCACTGTTTCTCTATCTTATTAGAGAGATTTCATCATATCCCCGTGGGGTTACATTATCTGTGCTACACACTAGAGTCATTGATTTAAGAAGTGATGGGTATAAAGTACACGTAACATCAGTTGACCCACACTATCATTAGGTAATGTGTTCATTCACTGTAACTGTTTAAGAGGTCAATTGGTAGTTAACGTTTTAATCTAATGTGCACTGATTTTTGTTCCAGGTTATAATAGTTGGCACCGCTGCACAGGTTAATATTATCATACATTTTTTTAAATGTTTGAGTAATGAACTGTTGTATTGTGGGAATGCCAGTATCTGTGTGTAACTGAGTGTTTCTAATAAACTATTCTGCTTTGGTAAGTAAGCGCAGAACTTTATTCTGTAGAACCTAAAGTTTTGTTTGTTTTGGATGATGCGGACCATACACTGCATCCGTAAGTGAATATTGGTCTTATTAAAGATGTATACATTAAGGTCCCACATTCAATTCTGGGATGAGACTTTTTATTGATAATGAGGTATAACATATTCAATCTGACATATGATTTCGATATTTTTTTATTAATGTGTATACTCCAGATCAGTTTTCTATCTAGATGAATACCAAGACAGCGAACGACACTATCCTTTGGGTTCCATTGAATGGAAGTGTCGTTGATACATAAATTTGGGGGATCTGGAAGTATGCCAAGAGTAAAGATCTTTGCTTCACATTTATCTGCATTTATAGAGATCCACCATATGTTATACCACACATGTAGCTGATTTAGAGCTTCTTGAAGGTTGATAGCTGTATTATTAATGTCCTGATCTTGGATTATGATCGCAGTGTCATCAGCATACATGGCAAGATTTGAACCTTAAAGAGTGGGTATATCTGACATATATAAATTAAATAACGTGGGACCCAGGATTGATCGCTGAGAAACACCAGCCAGAATTTGACGGATGCAAGAAGTGGAAAAGTTAACTCGACCCTGGAAGGTCCTGTCGGACAGAAATGGGGTTATTATCCGCAATAAGTATGGAGGAATGTTTGTCGCTATAATTTTGTGAGTAAGCCCATGAATTCAGATCCGGTCGAAAGCCGTCAAAAAATGTAATGAGCGTGTACATTTTGTTTTCAAAGCCGTTTTCAATACATTCTGTTAGTCTCAGAATCTGGTGGATTGCAGAATGAGAGTTTTTGAATTCAAACTGTAGTTTTGGAATAATACTATTAGTCTCCAGATATTCATTTAGCCGAGTGCGTATCGCTCGCTCCATTAGTTTAGATAATGTGGATAGCAAGCTAATTGGCCGATACTTCACTGGGTTTAATATGTGGTTTCCCCGGTTTGGGTATCCTCGTTATTATTGCTCGTTTCCAACCAATGGGGAAATATCCAATTCTCATGCAGGCGCTGAATATTGCTGTAATATAGCATATGCATTTATCTGGTAAGGTTTTTAGAACTACGTTTGGTATAAGATCAATTCCTATTGCTTTCTTGGTTTTGAGTTTCGTGATGTACGACTTAAGTTCTGATGGAGGTACGGGATCAGTAAGTGGTATGTCGGCTGGAATGCGACTGTTTAGTTCTGTCTCGTCGGCGGGATTAGCATCAGTTGGGTTAGGTGGGGCAGTAAATGTTTTTTCCAAATGATCAGCAAATATCTCACATTTGTCTTTATCTTCAGCATAAGTCTGACCTCCATTATCGGAGTAGCGGGATGATTACTGGCTGTTTTAGAATCCTTTTTGTAGCTCTCAACATGTTGGGGTCTCCCGGTTCAAGAGATTCTATGCGATTTTGGTAGCAGTAAATTCGATATTGATTCAATTCAGTCCTAGAAGTCTTTCAGTTTGTAAAGTACACCGTGTCATAAATGCGCAGAATGCTACAAACAGTGGCGTAACTAAGATTTTGCTCTGGGAGGTGTTCTGGGAGAGTGATCAACCTTACAATAAGAATTTAAAAAAATGAGCGTACCATAAAGTATAGTTGGTTTCTTTTCTACAGGACGTAGGCCTTGATTTAACTTCTTGGCAGTATAGACCACCTAGTTACATTTAAGAATTTATTTTTTGCTTATTATTTGCTTATTAACCAAAAGAAGTCAAAAATAATTATTTGCTAAATAAATAACAACTTAGCTTGCTTGTAAAACAAAATTTCAAGATAATGCCTGTCTTTGCAGTAACTCTATAACCTATCAAAATATTAAATGTCATTTTGACTGTAAAAAATTTGTTAAATCACGGCCTACTGCAAGTCCTTTAGAAATGACAGCAACTATACTGTTTATTTATAAGCAATAAAATCATGTCCCGGGTGGTGCAGCTTGAACAAGCGTCCACGTTCGATCAGTAGTGTTAAGCAACGCTCTTTCTGGTCAGAACTTGGATGGGAGTTCCACAGCTGTTTCTCTCGGCGCCTCGTGGTACGGCTGCCACGAAAATAGTTGGTCCCGGATGTCATAATAACATCATGACAGTCGTTAGTGGGGTTGGAAATTCCCATAAAATGTACAGCGACGCCTATAATTGGCCTAACGGCTGTTGGCTAAGTACTAAATAAAATTAAAAATTAAATTACAATTGTAATACAACTTATAGTAGTAATTCAAGTGTTCTTGTTTTTTTTTTTTTGCTAACTCGTTTATAATTTTATCTACGTTCACCTGCAGTTCTCTGTGAATGGAGAGCATTGTCAATCCTTTGTATTGCGATGTTGTATTTCGGAGGTAAGTCTTAATTATTTTTAAGGTGGAGAATGATCTTTCAGCTGTTGCAGTTGACACAGGAATCGTTGCAAGGATTTGCAGTAACTTGAATATGTTGGGAAACATGTCCTTATTGCACGTAGCTAGCGCATACATTGCTGTCTTATATGGAAGATTTTGTACATTTTGGCAATTTGAACTCAGCAATCACGTCCGAAGGAGGTTCGTAGATATCGGATTTTAAAAATGGTCGAGTCCGACTTCTGCATGTAATAATTGATATTCAATTATACATTACTAAAATGTAATTTTAGATTTTTTTGTTTAAAACGAATTTTAGTTATTCCTAAAGCCTCTGGGGGATGTTCCGACACCCATATCACCCCCTGATAGTTACGCCACTGGCTATAAACGTCCGGACGAGTCCATTACGTTCAACAAGGTGATTTCCGCTGTTGTATTCAGTTCATTGTATTGTGTTGTATTGTATTTTTATTCATCATAATATACACCGTGGTGCTTAGATATGTCACAATTCCAGTTAAAATATAAAAATATAAAAATAAAAAAAAATACAATGCATTTACAGAAATAGTCAACTACAGAAAAATACAGTAACAACAAAAATACTAAAGTCAATAAAAGAAGACAGTCTTAATTTTCAACAAATCTGAAATCGGAAAGTTCATAGTAGACATTGGCCAGTAGATGTTTTTTAAGCTTAACTTTGAAGAGTTTTGTTGGGACATTTTTGAGAGTACTAGGAAGCGAATTAAATAATCCTATTCCAAAATTATTTCGTTTAGTGGACGTTAGTCTCTGCTGCGGAACCTGTATATCGCCTCGACTGCGGGTGTCGTAACCATGGGCATCGCCGTTTTTTGTATAATCGCCATAATGTTCTTTTATGTGTAATAGATTACAATATAGTATTGCTGACGGTAGCGTTAATATGTTATATTTTTTAAACAATGGTTTACAACTGTCTAACTGACTCGCTCCCGCCAACACTCTCAAGGCTCTTTTTTGTACAATGATTTTTTTTTTAATATGTGTAGAGGTACCCTAGTTTATTAGACCGTACGTCATTACACTATGAAATAATGCGTGGTATGCAGTAATGGCAGCATCTAAGTTTACTCGATTTTTTATTTGTCTAATTACATAAATTGTTCTTGATAACTTAATTGAAAGATTGTCAACATGTGCTTGCCAAGTTAGTTTGTTATCCAAGATAAGGCCTAAAAATTTGACGGTTTCACAGATATTTTGTTTATTTGAAAATAGTAAAGTGGTAGTTTTATTTTGGTTTAAACAAAGCTTATTTGCCTGGAACCAATCTGAGGCTTGGTTGATAATGTTGGTTTGTAACTGATTGACTAAAGTTTCATCTTCTACGTGGTTTGCAAAGGTCGTATCGTCTACAAATAAAGTCGTGTGAACTGGGATGGCATTAGGCAAATCGTTAACATAGATTAAAAATAATAACGATCCCAATACACTTCCTTGTGGGACACCATGTTGAATTGAAGACATCTAGCTATACTGACCTTTGCAAAATACACAGTGAGATCTGTCAGATAAGTAGGATGACATTAGTTTTAGAGTTACTCCCCTGCAACCGTAATACTCCAGTTTATCGAGTAAAATGCTTTTTGAGACACAGTCGAACGCCTTGCTTAAATCAAGAAATAGTGCAAAGGAAGATTTTTTGTTTTCCAATGATTCTGTTATATAATTAATGAAATTCCGCACGGCTCCCGACGTGTCCCTTCCTTTTCTGAACCCAAACTGTCTGTCCGTAAAAATATGTTTGGTTTTAAAGAAATTTAGAATTCGAACTGCAATAATTTTTTCTATAATTTTGGCCAAAATGGGGAGAAGCGCAATGGGTCTATAATTTGATCTATCATCAATTTGACCCGATTTATATAAAGGTATAATTTTGGCTCGTTTCAATTTATTAGGAAATATGCCCGTCTTTAATATAATGTTTGCAATATGAGCTATCGGGGCAGATAAACATAAAACATTTTCTTTGTACATACAAACCGATTGATTATATAGGTCTAATAATTTTGAGTTTTTTAATGCCTTTATAATATCATCTACCTCGGATTCCTCAACAGCAAATAAGAAGAGTGATTGTTGATTGTTTATGGTAATTTCTTTAGATAAACACTGTGTGAGTACTTTGATGGGGGAATATTTGATAATAAATCGTCGGCTACATGCACAAAGTAGTCGTTGTGAGATTCTGGGGAAATCACACTTACCACTCCATTGCTATTGATATTGTTTACACCTTTTTTTATTATTCTCCATATTGTTCTTTGTTTATAATCAGACTCCAAGATTTCTTTACTGATTTTTTCTTTTTTTAATTTTAAGATTTTTTGTTCGTATTCGTATTTTTTTAATTTAAATTCAGCCGATAGAAGATCATTATTTTGCAAGTTCAATTTCAAAATGTTTCCAAGACGATTTATTTCTTCCCTGGCCGAAACTATTTCTGGATTGGTAAATATAGAGGCATTTTTACATTTGTTATTTGTATTAATTTTAATGGGAGGAAAAGATAAATCGTGATAATATGAAAAACTTTATAAAAAGCATTAACTGCGCAGGTTGGGTCAGACTCTCTATATAATTCTACCCAATCTTCAGTTAAGAGGTAATTTGAAAATTTGATTCTATTTCTAGAACTTTTATTTGGTACGGTTTTGTAAACAGAGCTCGCCCGTTTTTGAATAGTGTTCAATTTAATTATTTGAAATTTATGATCAGATATGTGAAATTCAGCCAAAGTTGCAAGTTGTGTTTCAAAATTTGTGAAGATGTTGTCGATACACGACTTGGAATTTTTTTGTACTCTAGTAAAGTCGGTGATATTTTTTTGTAATCCAAAAGAATGGAATATGTTAGTAATTTCGATGCTTTCCTTAGATTTAACTGCAAAATTTATATTAAAATCGCCACCAAACACTAGTTTACTATTTTTAAAATATTTAGATATTAAATCAAGAGCATGAGAAAGTTTATTTTTAAAGATATCGATATTACCACATGTGAACGATATAAAGCCACAGCAACACAGTTCAAATCAGCAAGTTTAATGCCAGTGCATTCAAAATGTTTTTCACTGTTAAGTTCATTAATGAAATTTATTGATGTAAAAACGTGATCAGATCTAGTAAAAATGCATACTCCTCCACATTCACTCTCCAATCGGCAGTAACAAGAAGCTAGATTGTAATTATTTGGTGTATATAAATGTTTTTCTCCATCCTTAAGCCAATGTTCACTAATCATCACCACGCCAACATTTTGTTCAGTTAAGATGGATTCAAGATAATTGAGTTTGTTTCTAATACACTGAATATTTGCTTGCAAAATAGTAATATTACTGGTGTTTTTATTACAAAGGAGAGGCACTGAATGTTTGTCAATGATAGAAGATACTTGCTCTTCTGGGCACGTCGGTCATATTAAAAATTTCGTTTTGGCGAGTAGTATTTGCCATGGATTTCCCTGGATTGTTGTAGGCGTATTAGATGTTGGGAGGAGACAAATGATTTGTAGGTTGAAAGGTCCGCCGATGCAGTAGAAGATCCTATGCCATACGCTTCAAAGTACTTCATGTATTTCTTTAAAATGGGAATTTTAATTTTCCCCCCTAAAAATACCCATTGCTACGCTACTGATACCGGCTATTGAAGCATAACTTTAGCCACGTCTATGTACTTCTTGTTTCGAGGCCATTCTAAGCAGTCGGATAAGTCTGTTTAGATGAGACTTGACTGCGGGATTGCGGGTACTGAATGTTTCTCTTTTATTAACTGTTGTATGTATGTAAGCAGGGCTCCATAGCTCAGTGGTAAGCATTCTGGTTACTGATCTAAGAGTCGAAAGTTCGATCCCCGATCCCGGTGACGTTTTTAAAAATAAAAAAATGAGAATGAAAACCTCTACAGAATGCCATCATTCGGAAGAGATGTAAAGCCGTGAGTCTCACGATGTGTAGCATGTAAAAGATCCCTTGTTAGGGTTGGAACTCTTTAGTCTCGGCAAAATTCTAAGTAGGACTAAGGTACCTGGTACTCTGCATGCCTAGACCTTGTTCATGGGGTTGGAAAAAAAGGCCTATGAAGGCCTACTTGCTAGACTCGCTAGAGTCTCCCCAAAAATACTACTACTTCTACTACTGTATGTATGTAGGCGGGGATTGGTCTATATAACGTCGATGTGTTTGAGTGTTTTTAGTGGATTGTTGTATTGCAGCTGTTATTGTTTCTTTGAGCAGCTCCACAGCATTGTCTATTTCGTTATGAAGTATAAGGTTTGTAGGACACCTTATTGAATCGTTCATGATATTTTGGAACTTTTCCCAGTCAACAGGTCCATTAATTAATTAAGGAAGCTGCGGGTAGTTATGGGACAAACAATTAAGGGTAAATAACAGTGGTAAATGATCACAATTTTATGAGCACTGTTCGAGTTATCGGTAGGATTACAATTTTATGCAGTACAATATCGAGAATATCTGGTTGCTGGTTAAGTCGATAAGGGAAGTAAGTATATTCAGAAGGTGCTGCAACAAGTATTGCAAGTCGAGAGGAATAAGAATTAAGTTTTATCCCGTTGGGGTTAATAACCCTGCATCCCCAGTTTGTGTGTTTAGAGTTTAGGTTTCCAGCTAAAAGCGTGAGATGGTGACTACCGAAAATGTGAGTGAGCTAGTTAAGGTTAAGCTGGCTGTTGGGTCGTTTTATAAACTGAAACTATTCTAAGTATAGAATTGTTATTTAGGGTTAAAGTAATGGCGGTAGCTTCTAAGTGTGCACATCTTTGAATTCAATTGGTGAAGCAGCTAGTTTTCTTCTAATTATTATTGCACTGCCTCCCTAGCCTACCTCTGTGGTTCGGTCTGTCCGATAAATAAAATATCCCGGTATTGTACATTTTTCGTTTAGCACAAGGTGGGTTTCTGTAATTCATGCAATATCAACAAAATGTCTAGACAGGAATCAGATAAATACTGATCGTTGTCTTTGCCGCCATTTTGAAACAGCATTAGAATTAGAGATATAATAAAAGTTTTAATTTGTTCAAGGTAATAGTGTCTGTGAATAAATCTCTCGCGAGCACATAAGGGTGCACTTCAGTTCTGGCACTGTAATTTACACTGAACCGTTTGATTTCGTCTTTAATCGATGATACTTGAAGATTTCTTGCAATTGTTGTGTTGGTAACGTACTACGGGGCGTCAGCTGTTGTTCGTAGTACTTTACTTTGAATGCGTTGTAAAATTTCCAGATTAGAATTGCTTGCACAACTGTACAGCTGTACCCCATACGTCCATATGAGTTTTAGGATTAGCTTGTATATTAATAATGTATTTTCCAATGTTACCGGCGACCTCCTACCAATCAGCCAATACATTTGTCTGAATTTCAGACCAAGCTGTTTCCTTTTTGTGAATATATGTTTTTTCCATGTTAGGCGTCTATCTATATGCATTCCCAGGTATTTTGTGTCTTCTGTCTGGCACAACTGTCTACCATTTATTACAACTGGTGGACACATTTCTCTATTTAAAGCGAATGTCACGTGTACTGATGTTTGTTCGTTAGCTTTAATTTTCCATTTAGTTAACCAGGTTTGTATGAGGTTTAGATTTTCCTGTAGATATTGCGATGCAGTTGTTGGATTGGTGTGTACTGCTAGCACTGCGGTATCGTCCGCGTACGTAGCAACTGTAGTTCCGTTACTCGTTGGAAAGTCGGCTGTATATAAAGTGTATAGGATAGGTCCTAATATACTTTCGTGTGATACTCCGGACTGAATTGGTAATAATTCACTGTATTTGTCTTGGTACTTTACTAAGAATTGGCTTTGGGTCAGGTATGATTTGAGAACGATCACAAAACTATATGGGATACTTTCCTTAAGTTTGTACATAAGACCTTCGTGGCAGACTTTGTCAAAAGCCTGGCTAATGTCCAGAAACGCCGAGGAGCAGTACATTTTTCGTTCAAACGTATTGTTAATTATGTTGATTATCCTATGTGCTTGCTGGATAGTACCGTGTTGGCTCCTAAACCCAAATTGGTGATCAAGAATAAGGTTATTATCTAAAATCGGCTTTAGACGTTTTAAAAATATTTTTTCGAACACTTTTGAAAGTACTGGCAGTAAACTTATTAGGCGATAAAAAGCTGTTTCTTTTGGGTTTTTACCAGGTTTTTTCAGCATTATAATGTGTGCTACTTTCCACGTAATGAGAAAGTATCCAGGTCTTAATATTGCGTTGAAAATTTGTTGTATGGCTTGTAATGGGACTTTAATTTTGTTCCGATCTCTTTCGTTCTACCTAAAATTTTCACTGGATTCGGCCCTGTACTAGTTTATATTCGAATTCATTTCAGCCAGCGTTCAGATGCTCGTAACCTGTAAAATTCCTTTAAAGGCATTTTACGGGGACGGCGTAGTTCCTCGCAGTAATTTTCGTTTAGGTTATATTTCGCTGAATTGTAAATATGAGCTTATTCTTTGATTTCTTATTGTCGATAATGCGTACTAACACTTTAGAGTTCTACGTATTGCTTTTTGTTGTTCTTGAAATTTGATATTTACGTTCGTGGACTTCCGTGCGTGGCATGGTAAGTATGTGAGACTTCCTTTGTGCTTTGTTTTAATCGGGGTTTCCCCCGAGTTCATGATGCAGTGTTTCCTTTCGTGTTGCAACAAGGAGACGAAAAATTCAGTTTGGATTAGTAAAAGTGAGATGGACTCTTCTTTAGCGCGGGGGCAATTATCAAGCTCCGCGAGTTTAAAATTAATTAGTAGCAAGCTTCCGACCAAGAACGTTGTAAAAGAACGCGAGCCCTGGCGCCTCGGCCAGGGCTGCGCTATTTTTTATGAGTGCCCTGTAGCAAGTTTCGTTGCCTCTTATTAAATCTGCGTGTTGATTTTTCTGAACTTAAGTGAGTGAAGCTAGAACCTTGTGAAGCAGCTAATTGTGTCCTTGCGGATTTTTGAAAGTGCGCGGTGGGTGGTGGAAGCGTATTTAACTCGGCGTTGTTTAATAAATGGCCGATTTTCGTTTCATACAGCTGGTCTCCGGGGAGACTTTTGGGACTCTTTGCCGATTCGATTAGAAACGATATCTGAAGAGCCTCAACTAACTTTTTTCCCTGTTAAGTCGGAAAAAAACTATTGCGTAATGCAGATCTGTGTCAACGTCCGGTTTAATTGAAGGAAGGGCCACCGCGCGACATCGTATTGTTTGATGTCACCTCTTTGATTGATGGTTGCTGCCGACTGTCTTCAATTCCCTCGAGTTCTGCTGCCTCTTCTGGAGAATTTGCTACACCTTTTGCACGTCTCGCCAAGCTTCCCCGATTCGAGTTTATAGCAGAAACTAACGACGTGCTTACAGATACCAGGTAGGAGCTATGTATTACACCAATTGTGTTCTTGTGCCTAATTAAGGTGCGACTATATTTGTTGTGTGTTTTCCGGGAGTTCGTAAATATTGCGCACGTTCACTTAAGCTTAAGCCTATGATTTGATTTGTTTGTTGTTAACCAGGAGCTTCACCCCTATTATCTATTTCGTTTTGTCCAGTGTGTAACAACATATTTAGACAATAAGGTAACTTTGCTTGGGAACCCCTTTCATGTTCATGTAGGGTGTGCCTTTTCTTTTTTCTAAGCTTGAATTCACCTCCGGGTGATTATTTTCAATGGGAAGATTTGTGTAAACTTTAATTCTTTAAATAATAAACCCGTTAAAGTCAATTTGATTATTTGTTGAGTTTTGAATCCCTTCTGGGTCATTAATTAATCCAGTGTGGCAAAGGCCGAGTGTAATTTGCAATGTAAAGCTGAAAGTATGCTCTTTTGATTAAGCGAGCCACAAGATTTGGGCCATTCAGTGTTCTTTTGTTATTCTTTAGTGACGGTGGCCTTGAAGGTAAGTGATTTAACGACAAGGTCACCCGGCTACTCGGAGGAGGCTTCGTAAACAACAGGCTGAGGTGTTCAGCAACGTACCTGGAGGACTTCTCTATAGGCTACGTGTATTGTTCTTGGTTCTAGACACGTTAGCCACCCCTAATCAGAACCAAGTGGCGCTCAGGCATTTCTTTTTTTTTAAGTAAGCTATAGGGTAAGTACCCCGTCGGTTTTTCATTTAAGTCTTCGAACTACCCCATCCCGATTGAGCTAAGTGCGGGTAACTGGGGCAACAACACCTGTCCCGACACATTAAGATCTGTGTTTTCTAGGTAAAGCCGGCGAACCCTGTAGTTTGTACTCGATTTTTGACAGTGCTCTTGATCAATGTCGATCTGATGATTTAAAACCGTAACAGGCTTTGTACGCTTTAGTTATTTCTTGTAATACTCTTCCGTTGGTCAAGTCGAAGCCGGGAGCTTTGCTGGGATTAATGTGCAGTATAATTATGTCTTTAATTTCAGTAATTCTAATATTGTTTATCGGAGCATCAATTTGGTAAGGTGTATTTAGAAATTCATGGATTGTATTTTCATGTTCTGCTGCATCTATTTCGTGCGATTTAAATACATTTGCAATGGCTTGCAAATGTTGCAGTCTTTTCTTTATTAATTCTAGCCCATTTATTATTTTTTCTATGATTGATGGAATGGACGTTCGTGGACTTTTCAGCAGTTTTTAGCAATTGTTTTAAATTTTCTGTTCAAGATCAAGTTTGATTACTTGCGCTATTAATTAATTTTTGCGGGTAGCTCTGGCCCAAGGTTGTTAACAGCTGAAGTAAGAGAATCGAGTCAAGATTATATAGGTGTTTATTTTGTTTAACCAGATTACTAAATAAAATATGTATTTAAAAATGATTTAGAAGTAAATGAACAAAATAAAATTCTTCATAAAATTCTTTCTGGTGGCCTCAGCGGTACAGACAGCTCAGAGGGAAGACGGACGGCGTTCCCCGGTGGTGCATGCGGACGGTCCCCATGGCCTGCGATTCTAATGCCTACAAACAGACCAAAATTAGATAATCTATTTCAGCTCGTCGGTTCGAGGTTTCCCCAAGTTTTAGGATTGACAAGACAAAAGCCAAAATGATTTTGGGGCAGTTAACACAATAACAGTCACCATAAGCATGGAAAACGGGAGAGCTTGTCGCGCTAACTAAATGAATTTTGAGATTTCAGAGACAACGAACGACCTTCGAGCCGGCCGTTTCGTTTAAGGGGATTGGACTCGGTGTTTAGGTTTTGGTTGCGGCAACGTGGGCCGATTATACGTAACACATCTGCATGTCCCACTCTATGTAGTGGAATAAAGCGAAATGCGAATATTACAGTTACTCAGTGCCCTTACTGCTATGACGTACAATTCTCGGATCCGTTGCCCGTTGCTCACGTTACGATAGGCTGTAACAAAATTGTGCTTACTAACATTCAGAAGGGGGGTTTTTTACGACTTTAAGGGCAACAGCCCGGTAAATAAAATAAAGATGTTAATTGCCAGACGCTACCACTTTACTAAATCGGGAAAAACACAGGTGGGCTCATCGAAAAAGTGGAAGCGACGGCCCAACCTTTCTGATTCAGCCTTGGCAGTCCTTGAGCGACGGTCCACGTACAGCTGCGTCGGACTTACCTTACTTGCATTTGCTTACACCTATCTGAATCGGTTTACATCACAGAATACACAAACATCACACTCAAACATCATAAATCTACTAAAGAAAAGATCAACTAATTGCAAAATTTGTAGGTGAACAATGGACATTAAAAGAAATACTCGATACGGTTTCACCCCAACATACAAATCATCATTTGCAGCATTTAAACATTCCATCTCTGGACATATGCCTCCCCAAGCTGTCGCCATGCTGTTCGATCAGAGGTAGTTCGCATCCAATGTGATCCTGCTACGCTGCTGATGTCGTCTCGCCATCTAGTTCTCGGACGGCCACGGTCTCTTCTTCCGATTCTTGGTCTCCACTCGGTCACTTTCCTACTCCATCTGTTGTCTTGTCTTCTCATTAAGTGCCCCGCCCACTGTCATTTTAGACTTGCTATGCGCTGCGCTACGTCTTCGACTCTTGTCATATTCCTTATCCAGTCGTTTGGTTTCCTGTCTTGTAGTCGTATACCCAGCATCGATCGTTCCATTGCCCTCTGCGTTACTTTAATCTTCCTTATACTGGTTTCCTTGAGGGACCAAGTCTCTGAGGCATAAGTTAGAGTTGGGAGAACACACTGGTTGTACACCTTAGATTTTAAGTGTTGAGGATATGTTGATGTTTTGAACACATTTCTCAGTCTTCCATATGCCGCCCATGCTAATTTTATCCTTCTTTCAACTTCTGCTGCTTGGGGATCACTTGCAAATGTCAGTTTTTGTCCTAAATAGATATATTCGTTAACCACCTCTATTCGTTTGTTCTCAATCTCGATCGGTGTTGCATCTTCTTTATTTGACATAATGTTTGTTTTGTCGATGTTCAGTTTTAGTCCAACCGTTTGCCTTGCTTTCTCGAGGTCTAGTATCATTTTTTTTAGGTCTTTCATATTATCTGCTAATAATATGATATCATCGGCAAAACGTAAATTAGACAAGTATTCCCCATTGATGTTAACTCCTAATTTATCCCAATTTAAGGTTTTAAATACGTCTTCTAATAGATTTGTGAAAAGTTTGGGAGAGATGGTATCTCCTTGTCTAATTCCACGTCTTACCGGAACTGGATTAGTTTTTTCAAAGATCTGGACAGTGAGGGTTGCATTTTTGTATATATTTTGGATTAGTTGTATGTATCTATAATCAATTCTACATCTTTTGAGTGAATTGATTATTGCCCAGTGTTCCACAGTGTCGAAAGCCTTTTCAAAGTCGACAAAGGCCAAATATAGGGGCTGATTATATTCATGGGCCTTTTCCATCACTTACTTGTCGTATTGTGTGAATATGATCTATAGTGCTGTAACCCTGTCGAAATGCTGCCTGCTCGGGTGTTTGAAAAGCGTCCAGACGGTTTTGAATTCGGTTTGTTACGAGTATAACCTTCGTTAAAAGTTTATATATGTGTGACAGCAACGAGATCGGTCTGTAATTCTTCAAATTTCTTTTGTCCCCTTTTTTATATATTAACACTACATTGGAATTTTTCCATGTTTCGGGTGTATGTCCTGTATCCAGGCAAAGGCTAAATAGAGTTTCCAAGTGATGTAGGAGGTCTGTCCCTCCTATTTGTATTAGTTCTATTACTACACCGTCAGGTCCCTCGGCTTTATTACTTTTCATCTGTTTAATGGCTAGTTTGATCTCGTATTTACTTATTGCTGGTATATCCTCAGTGTAGTGTCTTGTCAAGACTGCTCTTTTATCGCTAGGACTGGGAGGTGGTTCTCTTCTTTTAGAGGTGTACAGATCAGTGTAAAACTTCTCTATGTATTTTAATATATCTTTGCGGTTGCTTAGTACGTTTCCTGCGTCGTCTATTAAACTTGTAATTTCCTTTTTCCCTTCTATTATTTGTTTCCTAAATACTTTTGGTCCTTTATTTGCTTCGATAATTTGTTTTATGATTCTCTCGTTGTACTCCGCGGTGTCCGTTCTTACTTGTCTTCTTATATGTTTGTTGATTTGTGATAATTCTTCCACTGACATATGTGATCTTTCTTGGTTTCTTCCGCTTATTAGGTTCTTTGTGTCTTCTGTAAGTTTGGTGAATTCTTTCCTACTGTTTGGCTTGTTAGTTAAAATATTTGCAGATGTTTTGATATTTTGAATGATGTAGTTATTAAGGTCGTCTACACTTGCGCTTTCGTTAACTGGATTCCTTGCAAACATACAAATAACCAACTTTAACTAAAGATTCTAAATATCAACACGAATTTTAATTCTACGTTCTTTATATAAACGAATTATTGTGGTACAACTCTACTATTTAATTACCTTTAATATCCGGTGACCTCGGACGATTCCAACATGCGAATCCAACCCTCATCCAAGACGAAGGCGAACAATCGTCGAAAACGTCGCCCTGACTCCTATTTAGCTGAATTCCCAACAAAAACGACAGCGAACACTTCTCAGCGGCATCCACTTGAGACACCTACTGCCCCCTGCACAGCTGAGCCATCTTCAAGACAGACGCCACACCGTCCGCTTTCCACTGAGATCAACCCCGACGAGTCTATCTCAGCTATTCCAACAGATAAGTTACCCGTCATTTATCAAATGGAACATAAATTAATTTTTCTAGCTTTCAACACAACTGACATTCTTTTATATTTCATCCTCATTGGCCGCTATTTTAATCAAATTGGGGTAGTTGATGACGATAAAAAATATTACAATTACCTGCAGATGTCATGCCCATAATCCGCGACATCTTATTGAAACCATCCAAGGCACAGTCTTTTAAAGCATAGAAAACACGCTTAATAGCATGCTACGACACCACACACATCCAAACTGTCAACACTTCTCAATGCATCATTCGACAACGATCATTTGGCCCCCTTATGCGAAGTACAAAGATTTTGCACTGAATTAGAATTCTCTGAAAATGCAATCGGGGATTTGTACATCCACAAACTACCTTCTAATTTGAAATGCTTCGCATGTTTGAATGACGACATTCCATTACAACAGCTAGTTCATCAGCTTACCAAAATCAATAGTTTAACCAACACTGATGGATCATGTTGCTAAAACATGCCCAAATCCCAAAATCCAACAAGAACCCTCTACTGACTTGTCCCAAACCATAATAAATAAAAAACCAGAAGATAATTCCAGGCTAAATAAGAGACCAGCCAATTCCACGCCAAGCTCGTCTAATATAAAGCAGAAGACGAAGCCAAAAGCTTTCCGAATTCAAGTGACCCTAAAGCTGACCAAAACAATAAAGAGTTCAAAAAACCTAAGGAAAAACAACATCCAACAGGGAAACAAAATAAAAAATTAAAGAAAGAAACTGAAACAAAGAATCAAAGCCATTTGTTAGATGAACTACTAAAAAACAATTAGAAAACCACTAAATGAGCCCCATCAACAGTATATACTAAACTTCGAGCAATTCAAGAACTTTATGGAAAATAGTTATGGCAATCCTGACCTAGCAAGTGTTGCAAAAACCTATACTAATAACTTGAAAGCATTAATATTCATGATAAAAGATCTATACTCACACCTCACCAATAGAAGTATAAAGAACAGATTCAGCAGAATAAACAGAAGCTTGCATTGAAGAAACTGGTGATGCAGCATCATTAACAAGCAAATCGTCATTAGACTCGGAAATGTCGTTTTAACTAAATTATAATATAATGTCTATTTTGCAGTAGATAATAAATGGGTATTACGCCCACCTTGAAAAATTAAAATAGATATTGAACCAAAATAAACCTTTAATAGTATTCAAGTCTTCAAGAAACAAATTTCCAGAATAATTTATCAGGGAGTCTTAATGGTTATTCATGCTTTAATAAGAACAGAGTTGACGTCAACAGAGCTAAAGTATGTCTCAAAAGTTTTTGCACAAACTTCCTTAGAACATTATAAAAAGTTAAAATGATTTTACGGCAATTTTTCACAACAGATATAATTAACAGCTTTATAAACAACAAAATTTTTATTTTAAATTAAAAGTAGAGGTCCATAGTCTTCAATAATACGCAGTCTTGTGGGAACATCTAGCATCAAGCCCTGGACCGTTTCAACATCAATCTCTGGAATTTTTTTAAAAATCCGCCGTCTTAATTGTTGCTCGTTCTCGGCTTTCCAACCTCCACCTTTCACTTTTTGAGACAAAATGGTCCAGAAATCTTTAATTAGTCGAGCCTGCGGTAAATTTGGGGGGCTGTTGTTTTGTGGTACAAAAGGTATGTTGTGAGCATTCAGCCAATTTTGAGTTTCAAGTGCATAATGACAGGAAGCCAAGTCCGACCAAAACATAATATCACCTTGAGCATGATTTTGGTGAATACAATTAACCAATTTTGTTAAGCAATTGTTAATATAACTTTGACCGTCGACAGCTTCGCCATGAAGATTTTCTCAATTTTATTCTTGGCACTTCCGACTAACTGGTTTGCTCTACGTTCAGTTAACAGTCTAAATACTCTAGGTCTTCCACTTTTTGGAAGATTTAGGCATGATAACCCTTGCTCAAATTCTGATATCGTACGATATATGGTTCTCAGCGACACAACTTGATTTTCAAAAAGTCGGATTATTTGAGCTTTAGGCATCTGCCCAACCAAATTGTAAACGATTTTTCTATACTCTAATTTATAAACCATTACAATGCAATCGATTTCGGTAACTGAACTTCCATTAAAATGACAAATCATTGGATTACTTTTTTTCTATAGCACATGTTAAAGTGTGCTTTTATCAACTCAAAACAAAAGGTCAAGTTTTACTTTAACAGCAAGGGTAGATAAAGTAGCACTTTAACATAAAGGATAGATAATAGATATTTATGCATTAAGGGAGACATGAATATGTTTTTTCCCTGAGGTTGACATGTGTTACAGACCGAGGGTAAAGAACATGAATATCTCCCGTGGTGCATACAATATTTTATCAACTAGCATATTCGTAAAAATAGTATGAAATTTCAAAATGTCCTAATGACATTTAAAATTAGAATATGTAAGTCACATCAAGGATTGCCTCATTGTATGGTTGCTAAGACGTTAATTGTAGTTGCATTGTTACCATGAGTTTGAGAGAGAAATAATTTGACAAGTCCCTTGGGAGTTATAAGTAGCTTTTCATATTTTGTTTCTATGACGAAAATGTACACTATCATGTTGCTAGTAGATAAAGTAATTTAATTTTCTAACTTTTGTTTAAATTAAATATGACAGCTTCGTATTATCGTAGCAACCTAATCTAGCTACTGACAGTTTGAAATGTGATCGACTGTCTTTATTTTCTTTTAAAATTGTCAAAGTTCTTGCTATAGAAAAAAATATTGTATTATACACGACGATAAAGTTATTTCTATCCACTCTGGTATCATTAACGTCTCGACTTCGTCTCGACGTTAAACTATTCACTCGTGGATAAAATTTAACTTTATCGTCTTGTATAATAAAGTACTATAGTTCGCAAAGCCAACCCGATATTTATATTTTTAATTTGTTTCATACAGTTGTGCCAAAACTTTCGAGACATATGTTAGTGGAGGAATAGCGACATTCGTCAACAATTCACTACAAAAGTCATGAAATGTCTTTAAACACGTCATTAGAAGCAGTAACCGTATCTGTACAACTACAAAAAAGAGTACGCATTTGCAACATTTACCTGCCAAATAGTCAGATGTTAGACAGTATCGAACTATCCCAACTTGTAGCACAAATCCCGAAACCCTTTATTCTATTAGGGGATTTTAACAGTCACAATAAACTGAGGGGTTCAAATCATACTGACACCAAAGGGCGTATAGTACAACAACTAGCTGAAGATATGGACCTAGTGATATTAGATAATAAAAACCCAACCCATTTTAACTTTGGAACTGGAAATTTCAGCATCATCGACCTTACATTTTGCACATCCCAAATGGCGCCATCAATCATTTGGGAGACCTTTTCATATTTGTTTGGAAGTGACCACTTTCCAATAAAACTTATTCTAGCAGACTTCCACTTACCACTGATATCATCATCAAAATGGAAAATAAAAACCGCTGACTGGGAAAAATACTCCCAACATATCAACGGAAACTTAAAACACCTCCAAGTAAACAAAAATATTGATGATACCTTGTCAGCCTTTACCTAGTTAATTATCGAGGCCGCAGAAGCAACAATTGGAAAATTCTCTCCAAATCCAATTAAACGTAAAGTTTCCTGGTTTAACCCTAAATGTCAAAAGGCAATCGAAAACAGCAAATCAGCGTTTTATAAATAGAGAAAACACAAAAAACAAGAAAACCTAATAATTTCAAAAAACTCCGAGCGAAGGCAGAAAGAATACTCAAGCTCAGCAAAAGGCAATCCTGGCAACAGTTTGCCTCCTCCATGTCCAGTTCCACTCCCACGTCAGAAATTTGGAACAAAATAAGACGAATAAAGGGAACAAACTACAAACCGACAATATCTGCGCTGAATTGTGGAAACAGCATCATTACAACTCCTACCGAAATAGCAAACAACCTAGGCCTCATATTCAAACAAATTCCGGTAACGACAGTTACAGTAAGGACTTTCTAAAGTACAAGACAGATATTGAAAAACACAGCATAATAAATAAACACTCAAACAGCGCAATAAACAACACTTTTAGTACACACAAACAAGAATTCGCTCTAAACCATAGCAAAAATTCAAGTCCAGGACCAGATGAAATACCATTCATCCTTTTGAAAAACTTACCAACAAATGGAAAATCCCACCTAATTGATATTTACAATGCAGTTTGGTTAAAAAAAAATTCCAAAGAAGTGGTTTAAATCGCTTATAGTCCGATGGCGAAACCAGGTAAAGATAGAACAAACACAGACAACCACCGACCTGTACCATGTATAAAAGAATGGAAAAATGGTAAATCGAAGACTGGTTTGGCATTTAGATAAAAACAATCTACTTACTCATACTCAAAATGGTTTCCGCAAATTCAGATCAACGAGTGATTCCATAATTCTACTAGAAAGTGAAATCAATCAGGCTTTTTCTAACAAACAACACGTTATAGCTGTTTGCTTCGATGTAGAAAAGGCCTATGAGATGGTTTGGAAATTAAAGATAATTAAGACATTAATAAGTTGGGGATTAGAGGGATTAATTGCCTCGTTCATAATTAACTTTCTCCAACAACGCAGTTTCACAGTCAAATCAAATGGGGTATTGTCTACTACATTTATTCAAGAAAATGGAATTCCCCAAGGATCCATTCTTAGCGTTATTCTCTTTTTAGTCGCAATCAATGATGTAGTAAGCATGTGAGGAAGGATAATTGTTTTGGCCTTACCTGTTGGCGAAAGCTTTACTTGGTATTTTGCCGGCTGGTAACTATCGGCCTAATTGGGCTAACTCGCCGAGAAGGGTCGGGGTTCCAGCTACGCTGAAAGAGAACTACAAAGAAGGGAGGGGGCGCCAGGTCCTCGACGTGGTTTTACTCCTTGTGTCGGACCTTCCACAAAGTATAGACAATCCCAGCAGAACAAACAAAATCAAAGCATCGACCAATCAAAATATCACAGCTTTATTGACATTTGGTGGGTGGGTACTTGTTACGGTATTAAAAGAACTTTACGACACCCACCCAAGGTGAGCATCGCACCACGGAATCAGTCCTGAAAAACTGGCACACTTGCCCTGAAATCGGTTAGAAATAGGCTAAAAGGCCACGGCTGGGACGCTCAGGGAGTCGGGCGTGAGTCACACGATACGTTCTGGGCAAGCGTGTGGTGGCATAATATATACAGGGTATGTCGAAATCATGAGGGCGCCACCAAGCCTGTCTTAACCCGGCTAACCGGGCCTGGACGGTTAGACGGGAGCGAAGCATGCAAAATACTCCGCCAATAGGATTACTCAAGAGTTGCAAGGTCAAATAACAATTTCGGGATTGCCTTATGCAAGGATTGTAATTAGGTGTCAATCCGACCTCGACTACGCAGCTGTCTCACCCACCTGCACGCTCAAAGCTCCCTCGTTCCGTCGTACAATAATCAGTACAATGAAGGGGGCGTCTATCTGTAACAGAACATGCACAAGTCGAAACAAAACAATAATTCCCTTAACTAACCAATCATGTATTGAACTTCGGGTTACAATGGGGCGGCAGAGTGCGTCGCCCTATATCTATACTTAGACTATAATTAAGGGCACCAGCTGGCACGCGCGCTCTAAACTTAGCGACAGATGTTGAACAGTAGTGAACAGTAATGAACAGTAATGAACAGTAATGAGCAGTAATGAGTAGTAATGAGTACAAATATGCTGGCGCGACGCCTTATGCAGCGGACAGCGAAGAGTAAATTAGCACTCGCGATATGGACAGTCTGCAATTCTGAAGGAATGCACCAATATGCTGGCGCGACGCCTTATGCAGCGGATAGCGAAGATTAAATTAGCACTCGCGATATGGACAGTCTGCAATTCTGAAGGAATGCACCAATATGCTGGCGCGTCGCCTTATGCAGCGGATAGCGAAGATTAAATTAGCACTCGCGTTCACAGCGGTAATCAGGTTAAAGACACATACCTTAATGCGTAGGCGGCGAGGGAGCCTGGTACAGTTGAGTTGCGACAGGCTGCAGTCGTAGGTGGCAGGTACCTTTGATGTTACAACGGCTATAGGGATAAGTGCACAACCGCCTTAATGGCGACGTGAGACGCGTCCAGGACGCGTACAACGGGACGACGAAAAATGGGCCACTTTCGTTCTGCGGAACAGATCCTCGTAGGTCGAGATGAAGGGGGCACGACCCCTTACTTACGGAAGCAGGAACTGGGCTCCAAACACCCACGCTACGCCGAAGACAATTCGAAAACTCCGACTCACAACCACCACACGAGCGTTCTTTGCAACGGGCTGCGGACAACTGCCCAGAGGGAAGCGTATGTCACATACGTGCTGAAGCAGCACTCGACGGGAAAAAGGCTGACGACCCCGCCAAGGCGGAAGCGTCGCACGAACGAACACACTATCCGACCTCTTACTCGATCGACGGCTCTCGGCTGAATGCCCAGAGGAAAGCGCTGGCAAAGGTCACCTTGGTCGCGTCCCCACGTGACTAAACCTTGGCAGCCAATCGCGGGGCGATAAAACGAAACAAGTTAATGCCGGCACCAATGGCATCACGCCTCGACGGCGTGCTTTCTAGGAGATTCGAAATTCGGAAAAACGCCATCAGAGGGGAGCTCCAACCGACGAAAAATACTGCTTTTGAAGCTAAATATGTGCGACATCGTGATTCTGGAATTAGGCGATGGAGCCAAATAAAGAACTAAAAGGGCTTAGCATACGGGCACGCTGCCCTAAAGCCTAGGTGGCTATTTAAAATACAAAAAGACCTGAATAAAGGCGTGAAATGCAATTAAGCATCTGCGACAGCAAAATGACTTAACATACTATAGTGCCAGAAATACCCAAACACAAAAATAAGTACAACAATATATATATATATATATCAAGGCAAGCTATGACAAAACAAACACTTTAAAATAATTAGTTGGGCGCGGCATAAACAATTAAAATCTTATCACCCTGTAACGGCGTTTCGCGAATAGAAAAAAAAACATTAACAATAAACTAGCTGAGTAAATAAATAGTTTGCAAGCATCCTGTGAGGCAGGGTGTGGCAGAAGAGAGCTATCCAAGCAATCAGCTGACGTCTAACCCGAGTGCCAGCTCAAAATGACTCTATAATAATACTCAAAATTTCTACGAAGCGAAAACGCTGACGATTATATATGGCTATATAAATTCAAGGTAGTTTTTTAATGCAAAGACATCAAGTAAGTCAATGAACGCTCCCAAATTTACTTGAACTTACATTATTAAACACATTTAAAATCGCGCAAACAAATCACGGAAGCTTGAAATCGAACAAAACTATCAAGTTTACATACAAGCAAATGGCGGATAATGAACTTCGTAATAAAGGGTGAGTTTACCGCATCCCCGGCCGGCTAACACGTCTAGAGCGTACTACCGAGTAAGTAAATCAATCTAATCAAATAACTAATTATGCAAATAAAGCACACACAGCATAATACACAAAATACCATAATCGAAATTCTAAAACGACATACCCTCTCGGGTACCCACGGCACGTGGTGCAGAGCTAGTGGACGAAGCAACCAGGAGACGGCCTCGTAACGGGCAGCAGACGAGCTTTGTTAGTTGCAACGAGGCGACCGCAGGTAAATAGATGAGCGGCACGCCGGCTGGTAGAGGCTCCAGCAGTCCCAGGTAGAATAAATCACACCAAAACTCCAAGCGATAACACCCAGTTTGCAGGGGGCAGAGGTAAAACTCAATTTCCATGGCGTACAATTAAAGCTCATTTTCATGGCGTAGAATTGGAAGTCTCAATTCCAGTGCGTAGAATTAGAAGCTAAAAATACAAATTTCCAGATACACAACCGCACAACAAAAAGGAAGTCGAAACAAACCTGCGAGTGGCGACGAACAGCTTACGCTCCGTTCGATCGGAGAAGAGCCCATCAAAACCGCAACTAAAAGCGAGGCGAACGCTGGCAGCAAAACACAAAAGCTCCAAGGCGTTCTAAAGGGCACTTGCCTCACATATCCCTCGAACCATGAGGATCAGCTATAACCAGAGCTGAACGAAGCAAAAGGTGCCCAGGGCACAAACTTCAGCGATCGAATCGATGGAAAAAGAATGCAAATTGGCCAAAGCAGTTTACAATCTCCGATTATCAAAGTGTTCCAAAGTCCAAAAAAAAGGAAGAAAAACTATAAGAGTGTAAATTGTATATGCCAAACTGATAACCAGAACTATTCCTTATTTGAATTTCAAACTGATGATCTGTGGGTTGCCTGTACTTTTAGAGAATAAAAGTAAATTGCAAATCTGACTAATTATTTCAACTATTATAATAGAAAATGACAAAATGAGCGTAAAAAGCAATATCACTCCCCCTGTTACAACACCTATATTCGCACACGACATAATTATTTATTGTCATACTGACATGGTCACGCACATCAGGCTTTAAATTTTATACAGCAAAAACTAAATGTGTAGATTTCCATCGGTTTAGCAGAATAAATAACAGTCCAATTTTACAACTAAATAACACCCCTGTAAATTATGTCAATAAGATAAAGATTCTAGGAACAATCTTTGACAAAAAACTCTCTTGGGTAACACATGTCAAAAACTTAAAGAATTAGTGCATCAGAAGACTCAACATTATCAGAGCGATATCCAACACAAACTGGGGAGCTGACTCAGCCATCCCTCTTAATTTATACAAAGCTACAATAAGATCAAAACTTGATTGTGGTTCCATAGCATTTGCGTCATTAAAACGTTATATTCTAAAACTACTCGATCCGATCCATAATACAGCAACAAGATTATCAAGACGAGCTATTCGAACTAGTCCATCTGTCAGCATCTTGGCCGAGGCGGGAGAACAATAATTAGAATTAAGAAGAAACCAACTATCATTATTCTATGCGGCAAAAATAAGCGCCCATCCAGAAAACCCGGTACATAACATGGTATTTTCAAATCATTTTCTCACCTTGTTCCAATCCAAACCTAAGCTACCCTTACCCTTTTATCAAAGATTAAATAACCTAATAATTAACACAGACGTGAATTTTAGTCAGGTTATGCAACAAAAATTGAGTGATACACCACCTTGGTCCTTAAAGCAACCAATATTGATTGACACCCTCGAACAATTCAACAAAGACACAATAAATCATGAAATTATAAAAGCCCACTACTACGAACTCCTTTCTAACTACCCTCAACACCATGAAATCTAAGCATCCCTTTTTCAATGCATTCACGGAATGACATTTAACTTATCATTGCGGCTAGATAAAACATCCCTACTCTGTGCTTTAATTTAATTTTAATATTGAACTGCAATCAGAGCAGTCATAGGGCCTAATACCATTGCAATATATGATTTTTTCTTCAAACGCATGTTCTGTTGCGCGAAATTTCAAAAAATTTGCTTTGGGAAATTATTATAGTGACTCTAGATTTATGTAGTGGCATTGTGTCTAATTTCCAAATCAGCATAACGTTGTAAAGCTTTGGTGTGATATCTATAGTGACATAAACACAAATGCTGGAGCAAAAAAATATTGGCCCCCGCCGGGAGTTAATAAAAATTGGCTCCCGCTGGTTGGAAAATTGTCACCACCGGTCTTTAGAACACTGAATTGTTCGGCGTGGCACTTGAACTTTGTGAAACAAGAGTCAATTAATAGTCTAAGCACTGTTGAAACACTATCGTTAATTAATAGTCTCAGAGTTACAGAAAATAGATGTGTTTATTCTAAGAGCAGCACACACAAATAAACAAAGACATAAATGTAAATGTAAATGATGCGAAACAAATACAAACATAAATACGTGTGTGACACAAGTCATGCAATTAAGCAGCGGAATCGCGGTCACCGTGCCACACATAAAATACAAATAGTAAATAGATATATATAAATAAATATCTCTAAAACCATTGAGAATTTTAATACATTCGTTATAACAAAATATGCTTGTAATTAAATTTTGCATTAAATAATGAAATAAAATACAGGGTGTGCCATTTAAAAATACTAAGAAAAACTGATTTGAAAGTTGCCATTTTTGTAAGCAAATTTTGAACACCCTGTATAAAATAAAAAAAACCTGTTTATTGTCAGAGTATTATTAGACCCCTAGCATTACTGTTCACACTGATTCCGATTTTGCATGTCGAGAGTGCAGGTGCATAGTCCACGAGTGCTCGTGTTATCCGCGTGATAAGCGTATGTATAACACCACGTGTATTAACAAACTTATTTGTGTCAGTAATAACAAGTAATCAACACACAGTAGAATAGCCACCTATTGATAGGTATAGCCATCAACCCCTATGGGGTGATAGGCATTTCCCTGACACCAATTAAACGGTGTTTATACCGTAAGGCCGCAACCCAAAATACAAATATGAATTCTGTCAACAAAATCCAAGGCGATGAGATTCCCAACCAAAGGAATGAGATCACCAATAACCACAGTTCCCCTAATTTAGAAACGTCCTCCCCTGTAGTAAAACCCACTTATTCTAACATAACAAAAAATGCTTTTTTCCCATCCAAGTAAAGAACAAGGTATCATCCTAAATTCCCTTCCGGACATTAAAATAAAAGAATACGTTGTTGCAATTGGTAACATTGTGGGACCCAAAAATATTATAGCTGCATCGAGAGTATCTAATCAACGAATCGGGATTTACCTATCGCAGAAACAAATAGTAGACAACCTAATAGCAAAACACCAAAATATAAACATCGATAATAACGAAATAGCAATTCGTAGATTAGTAGCCCCTAGTAAAAAAATTGTGCTTTCCAACGTATCACCTTCTATTCCGAATGAAATGATAGAAACGACACTAAAAGCCCTTGGAGTTAAAATAACATCGCCAATATATCTTATCAAAGCAGGATTCACCGATCCAGAATACTGCCATATAGTCAGCTACAGGAGATTTTTGTATATTAATCCTGAAGAAAGTACCTCCGTCCCACCTTCCTTTTTAATCAACCATGAACAGGATTCCTATAGAATATTCATACAAGATGATGAAATGAGGTGTTTCATATGTAAAGAGCTAGGCCATACAGCATCCAAATGTCCCGAGCCTCCTGCTGATATCACAACTCACATCACGATATTAAACCAACAACAGGGCACAGAACTCCCTCGACTAAACCAACAACAGGTCACAGAACTTAACCCCCAGAAACGACCTAGATCACTTGCTGACGAAAACTCATCTGAAAATTTAAGCCAGCAAATAACAGAAAAACTACCACTCCAAAACGATACCAATACAGAAATTCCACTCTCCACCAAGAAAAAATCCAAGAAGTTAAAAAAGCAAGAAAAGAAAAAACGAAAAATAATAAATTCCCAGGGGAAAAACACATGATGAACAAAAAGCCGAATTATTAACACTTCTACAACCCCTACAGGCGACACTAGCCGAAGATCAATACCCATACTCATTTACACCCAACACTCTGGCAGAATTTATTCTGGACATGAAACATACACCGACGGAGACAATCAAACTCTACGCGCAAGTTGCTGAACCTATTACAAATACCCTAACTGATCTTTACCCTCTATTGACACACCAAAAGATGAAATACAGATTCACGCGTATTAAAAATATGCTTCTACATGATCTCCCCCAACCTGAAACCACAGAAAGCGACACAGGAAGCTCTAACCTAGAAGAACTCTCAGAATACTAACCACCCCTCATTCTATTACAAACAAAAATGGCTAACACAAACTCCCCATATTTCAGTATTATACACTTTAACTGCAATGGATTTTACTCCCATCTAGAGAACATTCAAACATTACTCCTTGAATGCCAACCAAAGGTACTCTGCCTCCAAGAATCACATTTAAAAGGCAACAATAAACCATATCTTAAAGGTTACGTCCCATACACTAAAAACCGCTGCACGAATCATGCCAGCGGGGGTGTAACTACTTTTATTAAAGACCACATCCACTCAGAACTAATTCAATTACAAACAGAACTAGGAGCCATAGCGATAAAAATTTACTGCCCTTACGTACTTATTATTTCCAACATATATATACCTCCTAATTACCAGCTTACCTCAACAGAAATAGACGAACTCATACAACAGCTTCAAGAACCCTTTATAATAGTGGGTGACTTTAACTCACATAGTACTACATGGGGATGTAGTAAAGGCAACCCACAAAGGCAAGATAATTGATAAAATTCTGGACGAAAATAATATTACTCTCCTTAATACTGGACAACCTACCCACTTTGACATGAGAACTAACACCTTCTCAGCTATTGATTTGTCACTATGTAGTCCAGACAAGCCCTAAATCTAACTTGGTCAGTATTACCGAACACATACGATAGTGATCATTTTCCAGTATGTATCACCATCAATCAAAGAACCAACAGTATTAACAACAGCATCAACAACGGGACCAAAAAATGGAAAATAAATAAAGCGAATTGGGATATCTACAAAGAGCAGTTGAGGAAAAACCATACATTTTTTCCGATCTAAAAGACATTAACATCAGCATAAATGAACTCAATTCGACAATTATCCAAGCAGCCACCCAAGCAATTCCAACATCCAAAAATATAAACCTCACATACAAAGTTCCTTGGTGGAACCATGATTGTAAGGAAGGTATCCACAGAAAAACCAGGCATTCAACAAATATAAAAGATGTAAATCAACCGAAAATCTTATCTTCTACAAGAAAATGAGGCAGAAGCAAGAAGAATCGTCAAATCAACAAAAAATCATCTTGGGAAATGTATATCAACTCAATTAATTCAGAAACAACAACTAAGGAAATGTGGAATAAACTTAAAAGAATGAATGGAAACTCTTCGTCTTTCCATATTACTGGTGTAAAGAGTAAGAACCAAATATTTACTACACAAAAAGATATAGTAAATAATTAGCAACCCACTTCAAAAAACATTCAAGCTCAGAAAATTATGATCCAGAGTTCCAAGCCCGAAAAGTAGAAATAGAAAAAGTGGAACTGATTATACCAGAAACTGAAAATGAAACCTACAACACTGACATACATCAAGATGAACTCGAATATGCTCTTGCGCAGACAAAAGAATCTAGTCCCGGAATAGATAATATACACTACTCAATGATCAAGAACAGTACCGAAAACCTAAAGCAAGAACTAACTAAACTGTACAACTACATATGGAAAACAGGAATATTCCCCGAACTCTGGAAAAAATCTATAGTGATTCCAATCTTGAAATCGAATAAACCGAAAGATGATCCAGATAGTTACCGACCCATTTCATTAACATCCACCATTGTAAACTCCTAGAACGCATCATCAACAACAGACTGACAGTACATCTTGAGAACCTAAATCAGCTCAATAAAAATGAAATGGTTTTCGAAGAAATCGTTCAACCCTAGACTGTATAAGTAAACTAGAGGTAATAGTAAAAAATGGGTTCATCAAAAAGGAATCTACAACAGCGTCTTCTTTGACTTACAAAAAGCATACGATACCGTATGGAAACACAAAATTCTATCAGGTCTTATAGGATGGGGTTATAAAGGTCGACTTGTACACTTTATCAACAACTTCTTACAAGATAGGAAATTTGCAGTGCGACTGGGCAGTACCATGTCTGGGGAAGAGATCCAAGAGAATGGAATTCCTCAGGGCTCTGTAATTAGCGTGACTCTATTTCTAATTGCTATAAATGACATTTTGAGAGAATTCCAGCTACCCTTCAAATGTCACTGTTTGCAGATGACCTCGCCATATATATCTCTAGCAAAAACTCCAACATGACTCAAAGATACCTACAAGAAGCTATTAATAACCTAGAACAGTGGTCTAAAGAAAACGGATTACGGTTCTCCCCTACAAAAACCAAGTGTCTAACCTTCTCTAGAAAACACAACCCCCCTACACCTGTCCTTACACTACATAACACTCCTCTCGACTATGCAAAGGAAATTAAATACCTTGGAGTTATACTTGACCGTAGAATGAATTGGATACCCCATATAAAAAGAACAATCGACAGTTGCAGGCGGTCACTGAACATCATAAAAATAATAGCACGCCAAGAGTGGGGAAGCAATACAAAAACATTAACATCTATAGTCAATACTCTAATTAGATCTAAAATAGAATATTGTCTCTGTATATATGGATCTACCACCAGCCCTATCTTAAAGTCGCTGTACTCAATATACACCATGGCCTTCGACTTGCCACGGGAGCACATCGTACTAGCCCTGTACCTATCTTATATTCACTAACAGGCCAACTGCCTCTAAACTATAGACTCCTAATGCAGCTGTCAACATATACTATTCGTGTAATGGGCAACCCAAACCACCCCAACCAGTATGTAGTTACTCATCCTTTATTCCACAACCTTTATACCTTATCTAAAAGCATCATACCTCCTTTCAATATTCGTGCACATCACCTCTTTATCGACTCGAACTCCAACTACTATTTACCCAAATGCACATCTCCACTTCCATATACTATCAGTACCCCTTTAATCAACCTAGAATTAGCAAAGTTTCCAAAAACCTCTACAAATCCCGTCGTATACCGAAATCTCTTATATGATATCCTTAATAACTCCCCAGATAAGGAAGTCTTATACACCGATGGTTCTAAAATGAATGACGTAGTTGGATGTGCCTTCAAACACAAAGACGTCACCTTCCAATTCAAACTTCCAGACCTCTCGAGCATATACAGTGCAGAACTATACGCCATAAAAGAAGGTCTTAAATATATCCTGGAGAATAGCCATCATAATTTCGCAATCATCACAGACTCTCTCAGTGCCCTTCAAGGACTAATTAATACCCACTCCCAAAACGAATATGTGAAAGAAATCCACGCACTCAGACAAAAAATTGAAACCAAAAACAAAACAATAAATTTTATATGGATCCCATCACACACAAAAATCCAAGGTAATGAAGAAGTAGACCAACAAGCCAAAGAAGCTGCATCGAAGAACACATATGACACCTTGTACCACACGAGAACAGATCTTAAAACCTCGTTAAAATACAAACTTTCCACAAAATGGAATCAAGAATGGATGCGAATTACAGAAACCAAAAATTATTATACACCACTCCCTCCTGCTAAATGGACTAATACTAATTTAAAAAGAAATGAAGAAACAGTGATAGCACGTCTCAAGGTTGGCCATACCAGGTTAACCCACGACTACTTACTACAACGAAGCGAACGTCCAATATGTGAACAGTGCAACACAAACTTAACAGTAACACATCTTCTATGTATGTGCCCTAAATACGAAGAAGCACGCGCAAAATACCTACTCGGAGGAAACCTACACACGGCATTCTCCAAACCAGACCAGCTACTGCTATATCTTAAAGACATACAAGTGTTTAATTTGCTGTGATGTATATCATTATAATTACTTACTGTAACGTAGTGCCATAAGACCTTGTTGTTGAGGCACTCAAATTTCTTAATAAAAAAAAAAAAAACTGTTCACACTATTTAGCTGGAACAAAACAGAACCAAGAAGATTTTTTTTTTATTTTTTCCAAGCGTGCAGAACGATCTTTTCACTTTTTTTATTTATTGCTCCTAAAATATCGAAGAAAATAAAAAAATATTTTGGCACGTAAGAGAGAACAACAAAAAGAACCTAAATGTGCCAAAAAATACAGGGTGTGTCATTTAAAAATGTATATATTTTATGACGTCACACTTTTTTGGACCACCCTGTATATTTAAAAACATTTTTAAAATATGCATCAACCCACATCCTACAACTTTTGTAGCAAACTTTTTTTTCTATTGTTGTAAATAAGGACGCTATGGATGCCCGACGCACTCATGCAGGACCCTGTATATTGTCATAGCTCCCTAGATAATTACAGTAGCTATACCCTGATATAAAATTTAATACTTTTGCCCACAACTATAGAAATTAGAACTAAAAAGTATTTTACTATTTTTAATTAATTGCAAGCAACTAATTAAAAATGTTCACAGTATTTTATAAAATTCCCTTGTAAATCGCCGACTAAGCGAGTTTAGCCGTCGACACGCTTTTTAAAATACACAACATTTTTATATTATAGTAAAATCCAACCATTTTTTGTAATTTTACGGTTAAATAAAGCTGAGCCTTGTTTTTTTCATTATTCATTTTTACTGAACATTCGGCAGCGTTGCTCGTCGTTGTGTATATCAATCTGCCTATACAGTTTCTGTAATTTTTGAAATTCGGAATTTTCGATTTCCTTTTGAGTACTTTGCGCACACAACTTTAGTGTAGTGGTCCGGTTCCCAGATTTGAAAACTTTTGACTCTTAACTTCACGCTAAATGTTTGAAATTGCTATTTTGAGATTCCTTTTAGTGACTTTTACAAAACTGATTTATCTAAAAAAACAATAAACAAGTGCAGATTTTGTGTTATGGTTTATTGAATAACTGCACCTGGCTGTTTGATTCAGGATTTTCATGCTGTTCGGAACCGTATAGCTTGCCGAATAGAGTTTGTTACGGACGTAATATTCTAATTTTGTAACCAGTAATCAAATGTTTGTCTGTTTCACTTGTTTGATAATTTCTAGGTACTTGTTTGTCAAGAATAATAAACGTGTAATTTCAATAATAAGTGCACCACCTGGTGATCATTTTGCACAGAGCTTGTTTTTTAATGCGTCATGTTTCCGGTGTGGTCTCTTCGGCGACTGCTACGCGATATGTAAATCATGCCTTTAAAGATATTTTTTCGACAACCGTAAAAAAAGGGGACATTCGCGCATCACTATCAATGCGCGAAATTTGACATTCTTTAACGTGGTAAAAAATACGATATTTATTTATGTTATCATTGACGATGTGAAAAAGGCATTTTGACCACTAGACCACCAAAAATTGTCGCTCACTACGGCGAGAAACAATATTGGTATTCTTGTTTGACGGTTGTAGAAAAAATATTGTTTGTATTACGAGAGCGAAATGTGTTAGAGCGTTCAAATGACTTTTTTGGGGAGTAACATTCTCACACTCCCAAATAATTAATTTCGCACACATAAAATAAAAATAAGTTTTTAAAAATGTTATTTAAGGCTGGCGTTTGGCTTATGTTGAAATAATAGGGACAGATTGATACATAGGAATCGCTTACTATCGATTCACACGCGTCGTATGAAGTTAAACAAGGCTTCATTTCAAAGACGAATGTTGGCTAATCAGGGTAAGCAATTTTATAAATGGTAACAGATTCGCTTGCGCTGTAAAATTGTGTTTAAAATATCGCCGCTTTTGTAGGCATTTTTCATTTGTATTTCTGTCATCCAACAGTAAAATTTACTTGTGAAAATTAGAAAACAGAAACTGTAAAATGGCTTACAGGAAGATACGATTTTTGATCTTTCATTTAAGACCCCATTGAACTATTTCTGACGTTTAGTTTTTGATAATAAGTGATTCCTAAAAAATTTGAAGCGGTTGTCATTTAGGGCGAATATTTCATTGGAATCGTCGGAAATTCGTGCCGGTTTTGTAAACACCTGATAAAATTTCCACAAAAATAGCACACATATAGTTCAGCCATTGTAAGACAGATGTCGCTTCAAAATCAAGGTTGTGACATTGCACGAATACCGGGAAATTTCTACTTGCAGTATAGTGGCTAATCCGAAATTTACAATACGGGAAATAACGAATCCAAATGATAGTGGATGGTTATTATTAGAGCGTAGATTTCTAACTATTTTACTATACGTAATAATTAATAGCTGAACAGAAACGCTTAGAATGAAATACAAATTATGGATACAAAATATGAAAAGTTAGGTACTCATAACCCCCAAGGGATTTTTGAAATTATTTCTCTCTCAAACTCGTGGTAACCATGCAACTATAAGCAACGTCTTAGCAACCATAGGCAACCCAAGGGAAAAACATATTCATATCTCCGTTAATGCATAAGTATCTATTATTTTTAGGTTGAAAAAGAATGTTTTTCGGCAACCGTTTTTGAAGTGATTACTACCAAAATCTGTCATTGAAGTAGACGTTTCTCTTACTGACACAAAAAGTGTATTTTGCAATGCAACACTTTTAGTTCCTAGAATTAGTAGTATATCGTTTTATTAGAATTAAAAGTGGCACTTTGTTTGACAAGCAATTATGTTTGCATTAGCAAGGCGAAGCGCACCGTAGCCGAGCAAATGCAAAAATTGCAAGTCAAATAGGGTCACTTTTAATCCAAATAATACAACTATTTTTTCTGCAACCTAGAAAAGTACAAAATATTGAAAATTTTAGATGATTGATTACTTTTGACGTTTCTCATTTAAAAATCATTATGACAACTACATTCACAGACGACCAAATGGAAGTTGCTTTTAGTTCCATGGAAGTAAAAGTACTTCCTAGGAACTAAAAGTGTTACATAGCAACATGCACTTTTTGTGTCAGTAAGAGAAACGTCAACTTCAATGACAGACTTTGTTATTAAAAGTAATTACTTTTGGTTGCGCAAAATACTATTTTATTTAAAAAGCATATAATGTAGGCTATATTACGCGAAGATAAAAATCATCCAAGTGTAATACAGCCATTATATGCAAGTCAAGTGCAATAATTTATCTACAACTATATAGTTTTTGATAATAACTAGGTACCTAATTAATCAACTTGATAATATATTTCAAACTTATCAATCGATATGTACCTTCAAAACCTTTCTGCCATTTAACAGCACACCGGAATCACTTTGGAACACCTTACAGTTATCAAATTTTACTGCGATATATTGAAAATGTTATACGTTTACAACTCAATTTATACATACTATAATGCTGTATTTGCCTAAACAGATATAAAAAACTTTAAATATTGACAAAGAAAAAAGTATTTTTTGCACCACTAGTCTCAGAACGCACCGTTATTGGCCTATTTTTAGGTCGTGAAGTTGATTTTCTCCACCAAGGGAGCGAAAGTAAAATAAACAATTTTCACCGTGGAAACTAATAAATTGCTAAGTTACCAAATATGACTATTTTAATTTTGACGTTTTAAAGAGCTGTATTGTCAGGTTGACAGTTAAAATATTTTCGAAATTTGTTGGGAATTTAGGTATTAAGCCGTTTGGTAGTGCAAAAAATAGTATATACACCACGGTAGCGAATCCCCTTATAACCTTCGCGCTTTAGATACTTCGCGCTGCGCGCTCAGTATCTAATATGCGCTCAGGTTATAATACTGCGCTTCGCTACCTTGATGTATAATATACTATTTTATTACACTACTTTATTATCAATACAAGATTAATAGCAGATACACTGTGATTGAGGTCACCGCCCTGGGCCGAAGTGGTTTAGAATTTCGTCTTGATGTCTTGCTTTCGGTCGTACCCTTCGTCTCTATTGAACGAAGATAGTAATTAATAATAAGTACAAAAAATTGCTAAAAATTTTAACATAAGTTATTACTTCTGAGGAAAAAAAAGCTCATTGTATTTATGGTAGTTTCTGATGATATTGTTTGTATTCGCAGAGTAGCACAATTCAAAAGCTGCTAAATATTGCAGCATAATTCTAATTTGCAGTAATACTCGTTTCTTGTTGTTCTGATCCCGGTCATGGAAAAAATTGTATATAAGCAGGAGAGAACGCCATTTTTTCTTCTATGTATTTGTAGTTCTCGCGTTTCGCACTTGCGCCTCAAACTCACACTTTGGAAAAACGTATGCTTTTCTCTTCCTTGTTGGAAAGTACTATTCATTCATGTTACCATTGGTGACGGTAAAAAACTAAATTTTCAATAAGTTTTATAACTCATCAAAATCTGATTGATTATACTTAAAATTTCCACCACCCTACACCATCTCGCCTGAAAATTACATCATATCTTTATAAAATATATCGAATTACAACGATTACAATTCACTATTTAAGAGTTTTTAAATAAGTCTTGTACAGTTAGAGAAGACGGTTCTATGGGGTGATGGTTAGAGTCTTTGGCTACAGAACTAAAATCATGAGTTTAGATCGATGTTTCTAGAATGAGGAAATGGACACTGAAATGAAAAGTTCAAAACATATTTCTTTGTGTTTAAACAATCCAATCTATTCTTACAGCATCTACTCTTTTGCGACAGCCCATACTGTTTATAGGTATGTATATAATCGAGTAGAATCATCAGCACGACTAATGCTTCGCAAATTAATGAGAAGCAGTCATTATTGTTCGATATTACTGTAAATCGTGAATAGATGGAACTTACGTAAACAAATCGAAATGGGTTTACAGAATGCATGTTTCAACTCAATCCAATCTATTGAAACGGGAATAGATGGAAGAGTTACTTAAAAAAAGAACGTTGTTTTGAGAATGCTTGGCCAGCTTCCAGTTTGACATTTTGATCGATCTTATTATAACGAGACAATGGCCACTCCTGAAGTGGAAAGTTTAAAACATTCCGCTTTGTTTGAAATAATAAATGACATTTATAATTTTGAATTTTAATTTGGAGATGAGTAATGTCAAAAAGAATTCTTAAAAATCCTGTGTGTTACTTCATTGCGTGATTTTAATTATTTTTTTAATGAAAAACAAAAAATCATTTGTCAAAAACATGTATATTATCAAAAGTTAAAATTTTAAATTACAAATCAATACGTTTCGCAATTTTTGATTGCATCTTCGCTAATTCTACTTGTGTCTTTTTGCTCCTTTCAGAATTGTAATAAATAGCGTCAACTAATTTTAACAACTGAAGATGCAATCAAAAATTGCGAAACGTATTGATTTGTAATTTAAAATTTTAACTTTTGATAATATACACGTTTTTGACAAATGATTTTTTATTTTTCATTAAAAAAATAATTAAAATCACGCAATTAAGTAACACACAGGATTTTTAAGAATTCTTTTTGACATTACTCATCTCCAAATTAAAATTCCGCTTTGTGTTTAAACAATCCAATATATTCTTACAGCATCTACTTTTTTGCGACAGCCCATACTGTTTATAGGTATGTATATAATCGAGTAGAATCATCAGCACGACTAATGCTTCGCAAATTAATGAGAAGCAGTCATTATTGTTCGATATTACTGTAAATCGTGAATAGATGGAATTTACGTAAACAAATCGAAATGGGTTTACAGAATGCATGTTTCAACTCAATCCAATCTATTAATCGGGAATAGATGGAAGAGTTATGTAAACAAATTCAAATGGTTTTACAGAATGCCTAATCAACTCAATCCAATCTATTGAATCGTGAATAGTTGGAAGAGTTACTTAAAAAAAGAACGTTGTTTTGAGAATGCTTGGCCAGCTCTCAGTTCGACATTTCGATCGATCTTATTATAACTAGACCTCTCTCTGGAATGGTAAATTTAAAACATTTCGCGTTGTGTATAAACTCAATCCAATCTATTGAATCGTGAATAGATGAAGGAGTTACGTAAACAACTTGAAATGATTTAAAAGAATTCATGTTTCAACTCAATCCAATTTATTGAATCGTGAATCGAAAATTAGAAAAATCTGCAATAGTCTATTTCAGTCATTCTAATTTAATATATTTTATGACGATTTGATGTAATTTTCAGGCAAGAAGGTGCTACCGCCTGAAATTGTTTGGTGAAATCAATATTATTTTGACCGGTTACGAAAAGTATCAAAAAGTCACGTTTTTTAATGTCACCAATTGCACCAAAATTATACATTATAGGGGAGAAAAAAACGTAATTTTTTCCAATGTGTGAGTTTGCAGTCCATGGGCAAAGTCCGAGGATTACAAATACACATAAGGAAAAATACTGTTCTGCCCTGCCGTGTATACAGGGTGATTTATATCGAGTGGACCAAACTTCAACAGTTTGTTGGGGAGGTCATTTTGAGTAAAAAATGTTATATGAACATAGGTCGTATTCTATTTAGTTACCTAACTACAAGAGATCAAAGTTTTATTAAGGGGCAGGTAAATGTAAAACCTCTCAAAGTAGCCAATGTTTTAAGCGTCATATCTACTACGTATGTGGTCCAATAATACCAAGCTTGTTTTTATATGATAGCCTGTAGTTTTATCTGTCAAACGATATAAATTTCACGGCAATTTATTGGTAGGAAAGTCATTAAAAAAATATTTTAAAAAGACCTTACAATTTATCTCCAAAGAGTTTTTCTCCCAAATGGCTTGTCCAATCTTAGTCTTTTTATATCAGAATTTTTGTTTTCACAGTTCTAGCGTATGAGATATAAAATAGAATAAATTCTAAAAAATGTAAAAAATAAGTTTGAAAAAGTCAAGTTCCCTTTGTACGATTTTTATGAAATTATCTCATTCGCTAGCTATTAAGAAGTCTAGGACATTGGCGTAACATCTTTTACTCAAAATGACCTCCCCAACAAACTGTTGAAGTTTGGTCCGCCCGTTATAAATCACTCTGTATACTATTTTCTCCACAATTGGGATCGGAACAGCAAGAAACAAGTGTTTTCGTAATTAAACCATTGAGTAATGTCATCAGAAAATACTATAATTAGTATGAGTGTACTCGTGCCATACGTCGTCAATGGTAATGTAAAATGAATAACTTCCCTTGGTGATTCGATGTTACTCAGTCTCTTGCAACATTTGTCCACCCTGGGCCCAAGTGGTTTTGGATTTCCTCTTGCCAACTTGTTTTCGGTCGTCCTCTTCTCTCTTGTGCAGATTTGAGTTGGTTTGATATCGAATACTAGGTTGAAATTGAACTAATTAACAAATTTAAATTGTTAATTCCAAAAATTCTTTCTTGATATTCATATCCTCGCACTACTAACACAATTATACAGTGCATTCCAATTAAAACGAGCCACCCCGTACAATTCCGTTATTTTTATATTCATAGAAAAATTCTAAAATATGTAAATTTGGTTTAGGGAGACACATTTTTGTGTCAAAATTTACTCGTTCAGAGTTAGCTTCTCCCCCCACGAACACAAACGTCAAAAAGTTCAAATAGGAAAAGGGGTCGAGTGATACCTCATCTTAAAGGGTATAAAGTTCTTTCTTTAATGCTTTTTAGTTTTTCAAAATCGGTTCAGTAGTTTCTGAGAAAATTCACCCTTAAAATGGTAACCCGCAAAAAAGAAATGTTATGGGCTCACACCTTTTATAACTTTCTCACTAGTGAGTACATCTTTTTTGCAAGAGAAAAAGCTAAAATAAAACCGGTAACAACTAGAACTCCCATAATCTTTACACAAGTTGGCTATTAATAATGGGGTGGCTCGTTTTAATTGGAATGCACTGTATTTAATTAATTTTGCATATATACAGGGTGCTGAGAAAATGGCATATTAACTCAATGGTACCTACATTGTTTGGCCGCAGTCCCACTGAGTCACTACTAGCCAGCACCGGCCATCAACTAAAATTCCAGCATGCATAATGATATGTGACTGGTCTCACTGAGTAACCGCTAGCTATCAAAGGCCACCAACCAGTTTGAAATTTCCAACCGGCTTGAATTTTGGTAGACGGTGGACACCGCTGGTTAGCGATGAGCAAGCGCGAGGTAACCATAAGGGTTTTTTGTTCTATGGGTGCTATAGTATTCCAACCAAAAATTGGAAAGCTATTTAAAATCCAGTACACCATGAAAAGTGTAAGTCATGTCTAAGTTGGTTTCATACAATCAGTGAATAATATTCTAATGTCAATCAGCTTTAAAAGTAATGACAGTTCATTTGAAAATTGTACAGTCGTGTTCAAATAAATCTGGGACAATATTTTTTTCATATGTAAGTTGAGTTAAGAATTGAAGAAAATTTTCATGGATTTCCTGCTATCAGAAAGTGTTACATTAAACTTTGACAGGTAAATGAAATATTAACTCTTTCTGATAGCAGGAAATCCATGGAGGTATTCTTGAATTCTTAATTCAACATACATATGAAAATAACATTGTCCCAGATTTATTTGCAAACGACTGTACATGTAACTGTTTTGTTGGCATTGTAACATTGTGTATGATTTAAGTAGGTGCTAGTTGAGTTTTTAAAACCGTATAGTAGCATAGAAAATGTTGAAAAACGTATATGTGTTCCAAACTTCCCATTGCATCTGTCAAATTTGAAGGTTATTACCGAAGTGTCACTGAATGACAATCAATTAGTAATTTTATGAATTAAATTACGAAGTGACTTACTGTTCTCAATGCTGGCCTGATTTTAAATAGCTTTCCAATTTCTGGTTGGAATACTATACCAAATTCGTTAACGCTTCTTCGCAATCTGAATCAGAACTATCTGACGATACGCAAAATAAAATGTTGGTAAATGTGCGCACTATAAGCGCGAAATTTAAATTTATAGTGATTGGCGGTGGTTACCGTTGGCTTTAGTAATGCCGCAGTGAGTTATCTTAGTTGATGGTGGTTGATGGTTGTGGCTCAGCAAGACTGCTGTCTTAAGAAGCACTTGGTGAGCATTTTTAACATGGGTGTCGTTCGCATTTCAAGTTCCTCCTTCGTCTGTCTAAAATTATTTCTGGTCCTATACATTCCTTGAAAAATTTAATTATTGTTGGTAACATGGTCCCCTCCCATATCTCTCTATTTCGTTTAATCTCTTCCACAAATAAGTTGTTGTTATCGCCAGAATACACAATGAAGAAACACCGTTCTCTATTTGCGATCGCCAACTGTCCTTGTATCTGAAAACAAAAGCAATTAAAACTTCTAAGGAAACTTGCCGTGGCAGTAAGTACCTGAAAAAAGTAATCGTGATTCTGCTTCAAATTTATTTTTCCCTCTTTAGTCTGCTGTAGATATGGAATACAACCATTCTTTACCGCCATTTCAAAAGGTACATTGGAACCGGCAACTTTCGCACAACACTTAACTTCCACAATGTCGTTATGATTTATTAGACCTGTAACAACAAGTTTTATTAGTAAATTCGGAGTAAGATAATTGTGGTAATGGCACCATCTGGGGAAGCAGCCAAGAATCCATACTCCATAGAAATAAAAATACCAGATGGATGCACTGTAAGTCCCGTCATACCAGAGAATTTATTAATTGCCACACTTTCGTTCCTTTTTCCGTAGTCCATCGCAGCTGTTAGAATGGAATTGGTCTTCAATACCTTCTTGACCAGTGCATCACAAGGAGTCGTTGGCCTTCTTTTCACAACCGCACCAAAATTGGAAGCAGTAAGTCTATGCAGTCTTTGACTTAAGTAAAACTCATTGTCAAATTGCCCAACAGTAGTTGCAGCAATTTGCAACTGCTCTTCGGGTGAAACCTGTGCAAACAGAAAACAAGAGTAAGCTTATAGCATAAATCGTAACCATTATATGTGATCTACCTGTAATCTCTCCATAAGACTTTGAACTTCTGTAGCCAATTCTTCTTCTGTTAGTGTTATTTCTGCAATTCCTGGTCCATAATCAGCCTGTTTCTTGGTTGGTGTATCAGATAATTTCGACCGTTTCCTTGCAGGAACTCGTTTTTCTGCAAGTTTTCGTTTCCGCAAGTTTTGTTCCTGTATTGCCATATATTTTTTGAAATGCACTCCTTGGCTTCTATTAAAATATCTTTTCCAGGGGGACATGTGCCAACAGGAACCTCTGTTGTATCGTAAGCCAGTTAGGTACGATCTTGTCTGGAAGCTCTCACGCTGAATTAAATTTAGTCGCTTTCCTAGAAATTTCAAATTCTCAAACACTTTTGTGTGGTGAACATGAATTATTCTTACCCATATTAAATCTCGCTAACACACTCATAAAAAGTTCGGCTCTGTTGTTGGTCTCGTTGTCAATGAGCAGGTGTGCTTTGGCAAGTAACAAGGTCAGTGCAGCATACACATGATGCTGACATCCGGTTGCCTTCAACTGGTCCATCTGACTTGCACTGGAGTCTCCAACAGTTTCTCATAAATACTGTTTGCAGCTACTATGATCAGCAAATACATGGCTAACAGAATTGCGAATATCTTCTTTGAGAGATACAAGATCAACATGAGCATTGGCATACACACAACGTTTAGCAAAGTTTACCAGTTCCGTAATTTTCTGTTGCGTCAGCATTCTTCTAGCTAATAGAGCAACACTTGTCGTATTCTTCTTGATGGCATATAGATGTTTGCTGTAGTTCTTCATACAATGCTTGCTACACTCTATTTTTAACACCTTAAAATAGGACTGTTATGCAGTGTCAATTGCAAATTCAGTAAACTACTTGCGAACCATAATGGACTTTTTCTTTAATTTTTGCGAACACCGATGAATCCCCGTCAGCAATAAATTTCTTGTACATCACGTTGTGCATTGCCAAACTGCTGTTAAATCCTTCGACAATAATGTCAGCTTCCATGGCTGCAGAGGAGCCCGTCCAATTCTTGAAACAAACGTGTTCGGCTGCTTCTATTCCCAAATGCTTCGCTCTTGCACACATACGGCAGTACTTATTCCTCACACCTACAAAAAGCAATTTGGAAGTGCATCTTCCAATTATCACGGCCTAAAACAAAGGTTAGAAAATTTACCGCTTTTATCCTCAACAGACTTACAACTCCCGATGCTGCATTGTAGCTGTGGCCGGAACTGCGCTTCGACCATCCTCCATCCAAAAAGACAGTTATAAATGGAACACCATTTTCATCGACATCACCTCTTTCACATGCCAACTTGTATTCTTCTGCCCCTGCCTTCTGCATACTATCCCACATTGAATCTTTCCAAACCTGGAATTATGGTAATACGATCAACATGCTGAAAATATGTATCTATAAAGTAAGAACATACCAAACCCAAATTCCGCTGAATTTCAAAAAACATGTTGCCTTTAATGGAAGGAATGTCCATAACACTCAGCAGTTCGTTCAAATGTGCGTAAGTGCTACCCACTGAAAGAGTACCCCAAACTGCTGCTACATTGACTACGCTCTTTTGAAAATTTTGCTTGGGTTTTTCTGACGTGACAGTGAAACGTTTGCTGCATCCTGTACAACCAAACACAAACATGCTAGCAAGACCCTTTTTGTTTTCTTCTATAAGATGCACTTTTCCCCCAGTGCAAACTTTGTTGTGGTTGCTTTGGAGGTACATCACACCTTTCAAGAAATAATCAATCTCCACTATTCGGTATCCTGTTGCTATTGGTTTTTGTTTATCAGCTTCAACTGCTACCTCATGCGTCAAAATTCTGAAAAATAAAAAAATGAGGCAAACAAACATCCTGAATTAACCCAACCAGAAAATTTATTGTATAATTTAGATATTGGACGACTATTTTAGTTTGTTTCTATTCCCTTATTGCTTCTAAAATGCTATTTTATTAGAGTTTTAAAAATAGTTATTTATTATACATGGGAAAAAAGTAATAGATTTTAGCTCGAGGTGTGGTTAGTCTCCCGATGCGAAGTAGAGGAACACAAACACACTAAGATGTAAAATCTTACTTTTTTCCCACAGATAATACACAATTTTTGTATGTGACGGAAAAATAATTGCTTCAATATATTGAAAAACGTAATGAAATCGAAAAATTCAGAGATGTGCAATATGAATTTCAAAAATTGTAGGTTGTAGCATAACCTTATAAACTCATTTTAAACATATTTTATAGGTGTTCCTGTCGTCCTATAAAACAGTTATATTATAGAGTTGTTGGGAACTAATTTGCTTTACATTGTCACAGAGTCTCTTATAAAAATATTATATAGTCGTACAATATGCAGCATTATGGAAACAATAATACACCTTTCACAAATGTAATTTCTTACTATTCTACTTAACTGCTGAGAATTATGCTAGCCATTTAAAAAGCATAAAATATTTTTTGGAATTACATGTTTATCCCTAACGTAAAAAACTATTTCAAATCGATATTTTTCAGTTATTTTATCACCCCGCCCTCCTCAATTTTTTTCGTCGGGGATTGGCACAATGTTGGCAACCCTATGCAGAAAAACCATTTTTGCCCATGATGAATGTAGATTTCGTGAAGTTATTAGAATTTTGAATTAAACAACAAAAATATAAACAAGAAAGCTTAATAGACTTTTTTTATACAAGGTACAGTAACTGAAGAAATTGTAATTAAAAATGAAAACACTTCATTTTTAACCTGACTTGTTCAGCTGCTGTACGTATTAATCTTCCTTACTTTTGGTTGTTTAGTTACAAAATCGTATTTTTTTTTAAGAAATAAAAATATTACATTTGTTTCGAACTTTAATACGGCCCTGTCGCTAGACTCGCACCTCTAAAAAGCATTATTTTATAGATGTTTTATAAGAATTGTGTAAATAGCATAAAAATGCATTAAAACTAGATTTAATTGTTTATAAAAAAAGTACACATGTATTTACCAAACATAAACTGAATTGTTAATAAAAAAGTATAAATTTACAAAAAATAAATTGAATTGTTAATAAAAAAGTGCATACATATTTACCCAAGATTTTTTATTAACAGTTTAGTTTATTTTTTGTAAATACATTTCTACTTTTTTATAAACAATTTAATCTATTTTTTTAAATACATATGCACTTTTGTATTAACAATTTAGTTTATTTTTTATAAGTACATGTTGACTTTTTATAAACAATTTAATTTCTTTTTCGTAGTTCTTTTTATATTCAATTAACTTAAAAATACAGTATATTTCATTTCTTCTCTACACACCACTGCATCTTTCTTACCCATTTTCTGACAAATTAAATTTTATTTCAATCATACTCGGGGTTATTATTGCAATTTTTAAATAATTTTACTGCGCGCCAGTAGTCTACGGCCATCAAAAATAAATGGAGGAAATTAAGAAGTTGTAGCAGGCTTAGTATTATTAAAGAAATTATTAAAGAAGTTACTCAGAATCAGAAAAATAGTAGAATTTCAATTGCAATGGAAACAGTTTTATTGGTAATAAATTGATTTGTAATATAATGTAAATGAATTAAAATTTATTTGTCTTGTTAATTTGCATTTATCTAGTTTTCGCAATTTCTTTTTCAAAATGAGCTGCTTCTAAACGGTATAATAGACCCACAGCGTTGTAGCCTCCCCCCTATAATAGAGGCTCTAGGAGCGGTAGTTCAAAATGGGAGCTGTAAACAGCAGGATTACCCAAAACTGTTCTATAATAAGAAACCGTTTTGAAAGGCCAGTGTTTATGAATGTAATTATAACAATTTCAAAAATAATTTGTTTGAAATTATACAGGTTCCGGCAGAATGACCGACCCTATTTAAATTATTAATAATTGTTTCATATTTTAAAATATTTTTATTTTTTTTCAAAAATGTAAAATAAAAACTTGCCAATTTTAGTTACAATATAATTTATTTATTAAAAATAATAGGTTTATAACATCACTCAAACTCAAACTTCATTTTCACACTAATACAGATTAACCTAATCCTTAATTTGATTAAATTCATCAAGTTGGGCCTATCAGACAGAACTATTCACCGTATTTTAAAGAATTTAAAATTTCATCCTTACAAAGTTCAAGTCGTGCATCAATTACTAGGTACCACGAGATTTAGAAGTTCGGGTTACGTTTTGTGAACAATTCTTTCAACTACTGAATAATAATAACCAAATTAATTTCGAGCAAGTGCTAATATTTTTAATAAATAAATTATATTGTAACTAAATTTGGCAAATTTTTACTTTACATTTTTGAAAAAAAAATTAAAAATATTGTAAACTTTGAAACAGTTATTAACAATTTAAATAGGGTTGGTCATTCTGCCGGACCCTGTACTACTTACTCCTCGTATTCTTGCATAGACCCCCATGTAAAGTCATACTCATTGTCTTCAATGATTTCTGCAGTAATATCGGATGTTTCTTGTTTACTTGAAACTGGAGATTCGCTACGGCTACAATCTTCGACAATTTCCTCTAAAATACCCCTACAAAATTGGCCTGTTTCTGTGAAAAAAAAACAGAAGGTTGCACCATTTCATTATTGAATGAAAACATACGTGTCAGCAAAGGTATTTTCTCAATGATGCTGTTAAAAAGAATTTCCACGTCTTTTCTTATATATCGTAATTGCGTACCCCTCCTTGAAGCAGTTGCTCTATTATTTCTTCTCTTTTGACGTGCGAAATTATGTTTGCCCATTGTTATATTTGTATAACTAACGTCAAATTCTTCGTATTTATTGATATTGCACATGCACGAAGTTGCCAGGGCAAAGAAATACAATACACAATATTGGAGTTACAAATATTACCAGATAACTTTTTATGTCTTGTCATTTTTATAATCTATTTGCACCTGTTGTCTGTGCATGACGTTACAAAACCCAAACACCTGATATCTGTTCAGCAGAGAACACCACCTTAGTTAGTCGTATACTTATCTAAAGTAGAAATGTTTATAACTAGTTTGACTAGAAATTTCCAGGTGGTAGCAGGCTGCAATACAATAAAGCGAGAGGGAAGATTGGAGCAGTTTCTTTGTTTCAATCCCCAACCTTAAACAAGTAGGCTTTTTAAAATTAATTTCAGGATGTGAAGTGTCACTTTTTTCACTCGGTGAAAAAAGTCACAGTTTGGTTTTAATTTAATTTTTGGTTTTATTTTGTCGTTAACAAATTACAGATTTCAATAAACACAGACGTTCCCTTAGTTATGAGAAGTGACCAACGCACTTGACTAAATGAAGTAAATAAAATTCTATACGAGATAGCCTTGGATTTGAATATTTAATGAGAGTTTAAAACATTTTATCTACTCCTACTGTACAATAGCCATTAATTATGATTCATAATTCACAGTTTGCAGCCAATCATAAAATTCTATTTTCAATATTCAATAGTTTGCAAAGTTGCAACCAATCAGAAAATTCTATTTTCATTACTCAATAGGTTGTAGCCAATCACAAAATTCATTCTTATTATTAAATTACTTTTGAAGTTAACAGCTGTCACAAATGTCATAATTGGGAAATATGAACACACAACTCCTATTGCACAGGAGTAGATAAGATATCGTATTATATTCGCGATTATGGCCATTATTCACTCAGATGACTTGCGCCACGCGCCTTCGGCTTGTGGCGCAAATGTCATCTTCGTGAATAATGGCTGTCATAATCGCGTATATAATAATATACTATTATAAACAACTCGTGTTAGCGTGATTATTTGCACTTCTAACACTTGTGGTTTAAATAAATATTTTTGAACGCCAGTTTATGGTCACTTTAATAAGCTTGGGCCGAGTGGATTCCGAGCTCCCTTATTTAGAAAAACCATTTTTTGCTTGAATAATCTCGGTACTTGTTCTTTGAGTTTTCCGAAAAGGCGTTGCTAAATGTTAATTCTAAGAACATGAGTTACATAAAAATGGAGAGATGAGAGAGAAATGAAGAATGAAACTTACGTGTTTTTTTAACTGGAATGGCCTATATTTAACCTTAAAAATTCTATGTTGAAATACCGATCATCAGGTCCAACGTCAATTTTGTTTGAGATATTAAAGATTATCTGCTAAAAACTGAATTTCAGGCGGTTGCTGTACGTAAATGTTACTTACTAAAAACATATGTTTTTCGTAAATTACTTTTCGAATGTAAAATGGTGACCCAAACTTCAAACATACATACTTTGGGTAAATACAAGGAATAAATTCTAATAGATTTCTTTGATTTAAAGCATAAAGCTGATACAGATCATTGTTTTACATCATCCTCAAGTTTGAGTGTCACTGTTTCTCTCTTTAAAAATAAGTAGGCAATAAAACAATAATTCTATTCCACTCGCGCTTCTGACTAATGCAAATTTGTAGTAACAGTTGGCTTTTTTATTGAAGAAACTACTAAATTTCGGTGAAGTTATCATCAAGTAACAAACAGTACAGTGATTTATTAGCATTATTTTTAAAATAATAACAAAAACAGAATAGAAATAACAGAAAAATTAATCTATTCTGTATTCTGATTAGACAGAAACACTAATAACTAAAGTTAAACTATAACAATTGTTCAAAATGCCCCTCTTGAACTTCAACACAAACTTGACCTCTGCCACGAGTGAATTTTGAACACTTTCAAAAAACATTAGGATTTTGTTGAATATCTCGACACATCCTGAACATGTTGCCACAGTTCCTCTACACTATTAACTTCTCTTCGACAAAGAGCGTTTTTAATTGTACCCAAATGAAGAAGTCTATTATGTTCAAATCTGGCGAACGAGGACTCCATGCAACTGAGCCATCTCTTCTTATCGTCGCTGGCGCCGTCGAACAAGAACCACAATTTTTGACATACCGCGAGCTGAAAATCCTCTAGAAGTTCGGGGGTAATTTATTTTTTAAAAAATGTAAATAATTTTCTCTTAATAGTCTTGGAGGTAAAAGATAAGATCCAACTAAACGACTGCCACAAACGCCTACCCAAACATTTATTAAAAATTCTCTTTAAAGGCGGGCATTTCTTGTTATGTGGATGTTTTTCTGTTCCCAAATGTGGTAGTTAGTTATACCATGTCTGGAAAACGTGGCCTCATCAGTAAATAAAATGTTCTGTATAAAGTCGGCATCATTTCTGTTTTATTCTAAAAACCATTCACAAAACTCTACCCTTCTATCATATTCAAGAGGTTCCAAAGCCTGCACACGTTGAAGATGAATTTACTTGAACTTGGATTTTTGAACACAGATTTTATATAAAATTTAACAGAATTATTATTATTTTCAGGAGCTTAAAATTGGTAAACTGCTATTAGCGAGGCAGATTGTAAATTGTTAGATAGTTATTATATCTATTTATTCGAGTAAGAGTTTTACTAAAAGTGTACCGGTGCCCTCACTGAGGGAGAGTAGATGATTCAGGTATTTCGGTTAGCCAAGGTTTCAATCTTTGCAGTAATGCCGTTCAAGATCGTGTGCGTGTTGCTGATTTCGCTAAAAGCTTATTCTGAAGCAATATACTTACCTTATGTTCATTGATTCTGAACGGCTTAATGGCTGACATCGCTGATCGGTTGATCTGTAAACTTTGTGTATTAAAGTATATTAATATGTATTAAATACATCTTTATTAACTTACTCGTCAAGACAAGTTTAACGAGGGGTGACATGCACATTTCTATCACAAAAATTCAACCGGTAATTGATATAGTCAAGAAAATAATAATCCACACATTAATCCAAACCAGTAAGAGGTCACATCCTTGTGTACACAGATCATATGGACATGCATATGCAATAAAGAATCAACCCACAAGTTTTGATTTTTGCGGGTTTCGCTGCTGCTCGACTAAATGAAGTTCACTTTAGATTTTGCAATAAAGAACCAGTCCCCACGTCAACGTTTTCACATTGAAAATAAACAAGAACTAACGCACATGCTGCTTATCTGGTTTTTTATTTTACAATACAGAACCAACTGCTTTTATAAATGCAACAAGAAATCAACTGCAGTTGGCTCTATTGCATAATGGCACATTTCTTATCAGTTACTGCCAAGCAAGCGAGCGGTGAAGAATAACAAATTAAATAACCGTGTCTGCAATAATTTCATTGCTTAACAATAATACTCAATGTTTCGAGGTGCCATTACAACTAACAAAGGAAAAATGGTGGTGGGGGCGTTTACCTTTTTTATTGTGCAAATGTATTTCTTCAAAGCTGTCGTGTTCATTATAGTCTTCTTTTATAAAAATTCCAAATGGGTAATCTGCAAATTTAAATTTTCTGTATGTGTAACCGATCTACGTTTGTATTTCTTTCGGCAGGTTTAAATTAACCTTGTGAAGCTTTCGACAGTAAATATTGCCGTTTCTTTAAAGTGCCCAAATTTATCAACATTGAGAATAAAACTGTTGCCGGAAACAAGAAAAGTCAAATAAATATTTTCTACAAAAGCGCGTTTATCAAAAATAGTTTTTACCATTAAAACAACTTTAATGTTACGGTTCTGACCCCCGCAAGGGTCTCTGCACAAATTGAGTACTTGAACATCGTTATCTATACAGGGTGATTCTAATAGTTGTGCAAATCATTTAACTGGTAAAAGAGGACTGTAATATAACATGATTAGTCCAATAAGGTCTTATGTAAAAACTTTTAGTTTTCAAAAAAAGCAGGTTAAAGTTTTTCTAAAAAAGTTTGAGAGTCACAGATAAGTTTAAATCAATGTAATAACTAAAAAGGAAGAGAGCCTATTTTTATTAACATTTGCATTAATATCATGTTATCATATTTTTGAAAAATACCACAAAATGAGTTTCACCAAAGCTGAGAAGGTCTATATGGTTTTAATCTAAGCACTGTTGAACTAATTTTTAAGCACTTTTCAAAAATATGACGTTAACATGACATCAATACAAATGCTAATAAATACAGGCTCTTTTGGTTTTTAATTATTACATTTATTTAAATATATCTGTGGCTCTCAAAATTTTTCGAAAAACTTGAACCTGCTTTCTTCGAAAACTAAAAGTTTTTGCATAATACATTATTGGACTAATCATAATATTTTAGAGTTCTCTTTTACCAGTTAAAATATTTCCACAACTATTAAAGTCACTATGTATATTTCAAAATATGTTTCCTTAACGCAGATCCCAAATTCTGCGCTCCCCCGGCTTCCGCTTCCACCCAAAGGTAGCAGAAACATTTAAAGGCAACGATGGTACAGTACTCAATTTGTAGAGCGACTCTTGTGGGGGTCAGACCTTCAACATTAAAATTGTTTTGATGTAGAAACCATTGTTCTCCTCAATGACGATGACTTTGCTGATATAGAATGTACTTTAAAGAGACAGCAATATTTATATACTCTGGAAGACTTCGCAAGGTTAATTTAAACCGACCTAAAGAAAACAACTTTGATGATAGAACGACCAAACAAAGAAAACTTTCTTTCAACGGAGTAATTGGAAATCCATATAACAAACAGAAAACCAACAATTAGTAATACAAACGTGAACTGGTTACACAAAAAGATAATTTAAATTTCCAAAAACTACCCATTTAGCATTTTTATAAAAGATGACTATAATGAACACAATAGCTTTAAAGGAATACATCTAAACAAAAAGGAAAACTTGAGCGACAATCATTGCAAATTGACGTACCACAACTCTGGCAAGATGGTAAAACAATATCAGGAAAGAAGTTAAATGGTATTAAATTTTTCTTGCACCTTATTTCAAAGCAGTTTTTAAATTTCTGCAAGCAGTTACAGATGATAGTGGAGAAGATGATGTAGATGGATATAATAAAAATTTAGACTTTAACATTCAAGATTCCGGCAATTAATTGCAAAATAAATGTAAGCAAAACGATATTCTCTCTAAAAAATTAATAAAAGTTGTCTTTGTAAAAGTTAAAATATGTGTAGTCATAAAAACGTAGTTATTACAGTGCTTCCTAATTCTATTTCTATACTAGTGAACCCGTTGTAAAATATTTTGCAAGTTACAAAACTTCTTTGGAACTTGTAGCAGGATCCATTAGGTAAAATTAAAATACGTGATATTACTACATAGACTTGACCATGGCAAATACTGGTTGTAGCAAATACGATATATTCCCACTTTATCCATAGTTTGTCCTTGTGATTTATTAATTGGCATCGCAAATGACAGGCGCACAGAAAAATTTCTTCTCCGAAGGCAAAAAGGTAGTGCAATATTATAATGTGTTAATCTATACGGGGTAATAATACTCTTCTGCTTGTCCATTTAATACCAAATCTAAGCAATTCTAAAATAAATAGCTTACCATTAATCTTATCTCATCTCTTAAACCAGTAGACACATTTAAAATTTTCAATGGAATATTTTTTCTTTTGTTTTGTCGGCTTTTATACTTTCATAATTATATTTTTTTTTCTAATGTATAATTTTCTTTTTTTAATTGTTTGTAAACCGGTTCAACAAGTTAATGTTATTCACGGTTGGGTTAACACTGAAGTTTGCATTGTTTATCACTTTAAGAGGAAAGCTGCTATGAGCTCCTCACGCACTTAACTGATTTTTAGTCCGCGTCACTATTGTCACTTGCCGTAAGCACATCTTGTGGGAGAAGACGCTTTAACCTTACGTGCAAATTTTTCTCCCCAATAGAGTAGTGGGCTGCGCCTGGGCAGGACGGTATATTTTTGAAGAATTTTTTGTTACATTTTTGTATAAAGTGTCTAACGGTTGGAACACCAAGTTCGTCATGGAGATGTTTGTTTCTGATGAACCATGGAGAATTTGTGGCTATTCTGAGAATTTTGTTTTGAAGCGCTTGGATTTTGTTTATATGTGTTTTGGAAGCTGCTCCCCAAACTGTGCATCCATACGTAATTACAGGTCTTAATAAGGATTTATAGATAAGAAGTGCACATTCGATTTTTAACGAAGATTTACGATTGATGATTGGGTACAGCTGTACTAGTCTCGTATAACATTCATTCATTTTTTTATTAATATGTATTCCCCATGTAAGTCTTCTGTCAAGATGGAGGCCTAAATATTTGACTGCTCTGTCATTGGGATTCCAGTCTATTTCAACATTATTAATTTTTATTTTTGGTGGGTTGTTAGGACGACGTAATGTGAAGATCTTGGTTTCACATTTTTGAGGGTTTAGTTGTATATACCATTTGTTGCACCAATTAATAATATGATTGACGGCTTCTTGGAGTTGCATAGCTCCCTCGGCGATATCGCTTTGTTGGGAAATAACTGCAGTATCATCCGCGTACATTGCCAAAAGCGTATTCTGTGATTCAGTGATGTCACTTACGTAGATATTAAATAAAATGGGGCCTAATATAGACCCTTGTGGCACTCCAGCATTAATTTGTCTTCTTATGGAAAGTTCAGAATTAATTTTGACTGCAAAAGTTCTGTCCGTTAGAAAGGAATCAATTATTCTCAGTAAGTAGGCTGGCATTTGTAGTTGCAGTGTCTTATATATGAGTCCTCTAGTCCAGACCTTATCAAATGCTTGTGTAAAGTCCAGAAAGGACATTAATGTGTGCTGCTTACTTTCAAAATCTCTTTCTATGATTTCAGTTAGTCGTAGAAGTTGATGTGTGGTGGAATGTTTGGTTCTGAAGCCGAACTGGAACTTGGGAATAATGTTATTTTCGATTAAAAAATCATTTAGTCGATTACTTATGATCTTCTCGAATATTTTTGAGATAGTGCATAATAAGCTAATTGGCCTATAGCTGGAGGGTTCATGTGGATTTTTTCCAGTTTTACTGAACATCAGGACATGCGCCGCTTTCCACGTTTCGGGAAAATATCCTAGTCTGAGGCAGGCATTTAGGGTAGTCGCTAATAAAGCAAAGGCTTTACCCGATAGATGTTTTAAAACGATGTTCGGAATGGAATCATGTCCTGGTGATTTTCTTGTAGGCAGTCGCATTATTAGTTTCTTGATTTCTCGAGGTGATGTAGGCTTGATTGTTCCGGATTCGCTCGGAAAATGTTCTTCTACGTACTTTTCGACCTCCAGCGAATGTTGGCTATCTTTGTCTATGTTTGTTGTGAAGACCTGTGCGAGATGTTCCGCGAATATATTACATTTATCTTTATCACTTGAGTGGTAGTCATTATTTACTTTTAATGGTGATAATAATTTTCTTGTTATTTGTACATCTTACTTGTTACCGTTATACTAGTTTAACCTGTATATTTTGTATTTGTGGGGTTATATAGGACTTAGTCCTTCCCTCTGTATTTTGTTTAATAATAATAATAATAATAATAATAATAATAATAATAATAATAATAATAGTCTTTATTGCACATAATATACTACATAGTACTACACAAATGAAACAAAAATGAGAATTAAGTGCAAGGGCGAAGTTCAGATTGGCTCATCAAAAGAACCATCTGCTCCTCCACTTAACCCAAAAAAAAAACCAATATATAAATTTGATAAACATGAACGGCGATTCTACAAAAACAAGTAAGAAAACATAAATAATTAAGAGCGTGGCACATCAGAATCCTCTACCACTGTTCTGCAAACCAAGCAAGTACAGCTTACAGTGCTTCTTAAATCGCGAAGGGGGGTAGGCTTTAAGATAGTTTGGTAGTTTATTGTAGATAGATGCAACACCATATGAAAAGGACCTTTCAAAGAATTGAGTACTGTGTGATTGTAGTGCTAACAGACCGCGGTGCCGTAAATTAAGGTTATGAATGTCAGTTCTATATCTGATTTTTCTATATAGATAAGCAGGAGTTTTAAAAAACATTACGTTATGAAAGAGACAAGCCTGATGTAATAACCGACGATTTTCCATGTTCAGCCAATTAAGAATGCAGAGCTTATGCGACACGTGTTCAAATTTTCTAATACCGTATATTAGCCGAATACATGCATTTTGTATTTTTTGAATTTTATAAGAATAATTTTTATCGATGCACGGACCATACACTGCATCTCCGTAGTTGAACAAGGAAAGCACTAGTGAATTACACAGCATAACCTTAGTGCGAAAATCTAAAAAGTGTCTGTTAGAATATAAAAGTTTAATATTAGCGAAAGATTTTTGAATTAGGTTATTAATATAAGTTTTAAATCGGAGATTAGAATCAATAACGATTCCTAAATTTTTAGATTCGCTGTACACTGGTAATGTCATGCCATCAATTTTAATATTTACATGAGAGAGAATTTCATCTCTAACTTTTGGCCTCCCAAAAAGAAGAACGGCAGACTTACTGGGATTAATTTTCAAAGCGTGATCTTTAGAGATATCAACAAGTGACATAAGATCAGCATTAACTAAAGCATTTGCTACACAAATATTAGTTGGTTCAAATGAATAATACAACTGGGTATCATCTGCGTAAAAATGAGATTGACAATTATTAATGGAATTAGGCAAATTAGAAATGTATATGGAAAACAGAAGAGGCCCTAGAATAGAACCTTGTGGCACTCCTCTTATTAATTCCCTCGCATTGGAAAATTCATCTGATAAGCGAACACGTTGTGATCTGTGAGACAAATAATTATTAATTAATAGTGCAGCGTTAGAAGTGAACCCAATAAAGGAAAGAATAGCCAACAGTATGTCATGATTTATAGTATCAAATGCTTTTGTGTAATCTAGTAATACAACAATAGTTAGTTTATTTTTATCAACTTCAGAAATTATGTCGTCTGTAATATTTAAAAGAGCCGTTGTACAACTATGTCCAGATCGAAATCCAGATTGAGTATCTGGAAGAATTTTATATTTATTCAAATGCAGTTTAATTTGAGAATTCATGATTTTTTCCATAACTTTGGATAAAACCGGCAAAATACTGATAGGCCGTAAATCTTTAAGTTGAGTAGGATTACTAACTTTAGGCAAAGGAATGATAACGGCTTGCTTCCAGCAGGCGGGGAAGATGCTATTTTCAAAGCAAAAATTTATAATGTGACAAATATAAGGGAGCAAAAAGGGAAAACATAAACGCAATAATCTAATATTTAGCTGATCCAATCCAGTAGAATTGGAAGTAAGAGCAGAAAAAGTTTCAAGGACTACCGTAGGTGACACTGAAGAAAATTTGAATGTGTTGGCCACCTCAGGTTTTATATTATTTTTGTAAAATGAGATGCAATTTAGAGGGGGAGTGCTATTATTAGGAATGCAATCAATAAAATAATCATTTATATCATTTACATTTGACAAATTCTCTGGAATGCTATAAACCCTCGGGTTACTGCAAGTATTCATGTCTTTGAGAGTTCTCCAAAATGTTTTGGAATTGGAAGAGCTTGCTAAATGTTTCAGATAATTTTTCTTTTCCAGTCTAACAACATATGTAGCATGATTGCGTAGAGTTTTATAATAATTCCAATGGGCTATTTCTCTAGTTTTCTTGAATTTAATTAAAGCTTTGTCACGCAAAGACATCAACAATTTTAGATTGTCGGTTAACCACGGTGCTTTGGGTTTGGTAATACGCGAGGTAATGAAAGGCGCATGTTTGTCAAATAACTCGATTAAGTTGTCGTTTAAAAATTTTACTTTAGCGTCTACATCGTCATGATAAAATATAGTTTGCCAAGGAATTACTTGCATATCAGCAGAAAAGTTATCAAAATTGAAATATTTAAAATCACGGTAAGTTTTGTATAGCGTTCGTGGTTTGTCAGCTGGGACATTGACGTCACAATATACAAGAAAATGATCAGCAACTTGAAAGTCAGTAACACCAGAGTCGTTCACAATATCTAGATTATTAGTAATTATTAAATCAATAAGCGTAGCAGAAGTTGCCGTAATTCTAGTAGGCTTATCAATAATTTGAGTAAGGCCAAAAGTTTTAAGCAAGGCGGTAAAACGATTAACACTACAATCAGTTGATTTAAAAAAATTCAAATTTAGATCTCCCATGACGATTAAATTGTCGCACATGGGTAATATGGTCATGAGCGATTCTTCAAATTCCTTTACAAATTCGTCTATTTTAATAAATGAATTTGGAGGATAGTAAATTACACCTAATGCTAAAGATAAGCTTGGTAGTTTTAAATTAACCCAGAGCTGTTCACTATTAGAATGTATTTTAATTACGCTATACTTGATAGAGTTTTTAATATAAAAAGCTACCCCGCCTCCACGCGAATTACGATCTCTTCGAATTAAAGAATATTCAGTTATATTAACATTCTTACTAGGTATATTATTACAAAGCCTGGTCTCACCTACAGCAACAACGTCATAAGAATTATGAATAACGTGTTCACGAAATTCATTAAAATTTGCAGACAATGAGCGAACATTCTGATGCACCAATCTCAGGTTAGTACTTCCCATCTGCAACAAAGACGATTAAGCACTAGAACAAAATAAGTATCAGATTCAAAACCTAGATAAGTAGGGATTAGCAAATTCCCCTACATACAATATTACAGGTACACACAAGATAACTAAATGCAGCAATTCTTGCAATTATAAAAGAAACAAAGCAATTTCAGAAAAAAAAACTAATTAAGCAGCAAAAAACAAAAATTGAAGCAATGCAACAAGTTACTAAATAAATTTATAAAAATTAACGCTAATCTAAGCGGTAAACTAAGCGGTGCCTTGCCAATAAACAAACAATAAACGACACATTTTGTATTTAACCTTCACATATTTTTTCCAATTCGACCATATCACGCACAGGCAGTTTCTTTCCATAATAATAATCTATTGATCCTATGTTTGCGGAGTTAATTTTGAAAAAGCCTGAAATTGATTTGACCTAATTAGTAAAACGATCTAATATGCCAAATTTAAATTTCCTGCATGTAGTGGCTATTTTTAGAAGAACAGTTCTGGCCTATTTAACCCGGGATAAAAATGATTTCCGATTAGTAAAACTATCTAATATGCCAAATTTCAACTTACTGCCTGTAGTAGTTTTCCCGTGCCGATATTTTGACAAACAGATTTATCTCATTTAACTCCTTTCGGCGATGAATTCGCCAAAACCCTAAAAATGATTTGATCTGATTTGTAAAATGAACTAATATGCCGAATTTCAACTTCCTACCTGTATCTATCTCGTAACGATCTTTAGAAAAACCCATCTACCCCATTTAATCTCGTTGGGGAGATGCATATTAAAAAATTCTGAAAATGATTTTACCAGATTTGTAAAAGTAACTGATTTGCTGAATTTCAACTTCCTACCTGCGGCAGTTACCGCGTTAAAGCGACCTTTAGAAAAACACATCTACCCCATTTAACCCCTTTGAAAGGTTACATTTCCAAAAACCCTGAAAATGACGTGATTCGATGTTTAAAACGAACTACTGTGCCGAATCAACTTCCTTCTTACAGCAGTTACAGTAGATATTGTGGCGATCTTTAGAAAAACACATCTACCCATTTAATCTTTTCGGGAGTTAATTTCGCAAAGCCTGAAATTGTATCGACCTAATTTGTAACACGATCTACTATGCCTTCCTGCCTGTAGTAGTTCATTTGTGGATATTTTTTAGATAAATTCTTTTGGCCTATTTAACCACTTTGAGGGGTAGTATTTCGAAAAACCCTAAAAATGATTTCCGATTAGTAAAACTATCTAAAATGCCGACTTTCAACTTCCTACCTGTATATATCTCGTGACGATTTTTAGAAAAACACATCTACCCAAACGAATGTGCCGATGGTTTTCTTCGCTCCCATAAACATGGAAAGAAATAAAACGAGATAACAATTTCCATCACGGACGAAATTAACTGTTGTGTAAGACCTATGAGACATACTTCCTCGAGCTAATAAAGTATTGGTTAGCTCTTAAGGAATTTCGGTGCAGCAAACCAGCCTAGAAATAAGCACATTCAGATACTCGGACAGATACATTCGATTAATAATGAACTGATGTACAGTCAAGATTCACCCGCACACGCTACTTTTCGAAAGAAAAGATTGAAATGTTCTTAAAAATTCAGTCACTGTACATGTACTCTGACGTTTCAGCCCTCTATCACACGACCGTCAAAAAACCGTAGTCACCTTTCACACGGGGGGTTCGTATTTCCTTCGTAACAAACAATCCAACGTTAGTATTGCACAGAAGCGTATTAGTACAGTTTGTAACTATTAATTATTGCTGAGAATTTGTAGTTTATTGTTCAATCGATGAAATTGATTCGCAAAGTAGCTATTTATTAGATAATCCAAAAAAGTATAAAAGGGAAAGCGCCAGAAAACTGTGGATTCATCAGTTGATGGCGGAAAGGACAGCAGTTTACGAGCATTTAGTAGGTACTTTGTTTAGTCGCTTAAAAGCAGATAAACAAATGCAGTACTAAAATAAATACTATGCATTACTTATCCTTGTCTTTTCTTCTCGTTCCGATAATTCATTAGTCTTTTATAATTAACCTCTTTCCAAGTATTTCTAGATTTAATTCGGTCTTTGTATTCATCAGACGTTTTATCCCAAATCACACTGCTTTCCTCAATCACACTAACAAACAGCTCAATGTCTAGATTTTCCATTATTAATTTGAATATGATGTACATATAATTATGCAACAATAAAAAAATCATGTCACTAAGTTAATGTTTAAAAATGTTTTTAAAGCAACTTTATTTTGAATAATGCAATATAAGTACAGTAACCGCCGAAAAGTTGGCATCATATGGGAGAACATTTTATTCATTTGTTTTTATAGCTCTATCTATATAGGTACCGAATAATTTTTACTTATTTATTTTATCCTATTATGTTATTATGACAATAACTCCTTCGCAACGAGTTGCGTTAAGATGCATTTAACAGCACTCGTGTTGTTAAGAAAAATAACATAACGATACTTTATTAACATTAATCAGATGTTGACAGCACTGAAGTGTATTGTCAGTCTATGTCAAATTCGATGTTAGTAGGTTAGGTTTTGTTTGTTATTTGACACAAACTGACGCAAAACTTAACCCGAAAATCTCAAATTTAACAGAACCTGACAGTGCTACCAACAATACAGTATTGAGTTTTTATCTTACTAGTGATACCACCACTCGCTGTTGTAAGTGTCATTAATAATCATTTTTTCTAATTTTTTTTTAAGATTAGTATTTTAGGATAAAATAAACCGTGTTACGATATGCGTAACGTTATTCGCTTTCTACATTACTCGAGAATTTTAAAGAACTCGCTCCTAACGTCGCTCGTACATTCAATCTATTCTCTCGTAATTTAAAAAGCTTGATAACGTTACTTGTATCGTAAATTACTATTACGAAATGGCAGTCTTAGAAATTGTAAAAATGACATTTTTTAGAGTGTGTTAGTTTTAGTAAGGCTGACAACCTTATACTATTTTTCACACTTGTCACTGAAACGCCCTTTTGGACTTCTATTTGGACGCCCATTTGGGCGCCCCATGTTCTCCAGCGGATCCACGGGACCGAAGAAGAGAAGAAGTTTTAGCTAACTGAACAATCTCAAAGCCAGCAAATACCTAATTTTATTGAACTTTAGCTAAAACCTTGTTACAGTACTTTTGGAGCTTCCCCCGTAGTATGGAACTTTTGCTAGCTGAATTTTTGAACCTAAGTATTTATGGTTGGCTTTCGTCAATTTTTGCATGCTTTAAATTAGGTCTGTTTAGCTATATTTAATTTTTAAATATCCTCCTATAATTATGAAGCACTTTCGTAAGCATTAGTGGTGTCATTTTATTGCTTTTGTAAGCTGGGTGTATCCCAACCTTGGGGAGGTTCGACCCAAGGATTTATTCTTCGTCGAGAATCTGGCGCCCTTTTTAGAGTTTGGAAGTTTGGAACCCCGACCTCACGGCGAGTTAGCCGCCTTAGGCCAATATTTACCAGCTGACAAATAACCTAGTACAACTTTCGTCAACAGGTAAGGCCCACCCTTGTTCCTTTTATCGTTACAACCTTATTATTTAATTTTTTAATATTTCCCAAAATGTCAGGTAGCAAGACTTAATTTTTTTTATTATATATGTGAAGACTAAAGATTTATAATTAGAAGAAATAATATAAAGTGTTAATTACTTTTTTGTATCTTTTATTATTTACCGAAAAGTAATATGTTCCCATAATTTTTACGTTTTTGATGCAAGGCACCTTTTAAGAGCAATATTTTTCAATGATATTATTAATACCTATTTAAATGGCTTCTAGAAACTGTAATCTAGCCCTGTTAAGAAATTACAGTTACAAAAACCCCGTAAATGTTCTTTTACAGTTGTTTAAATGAGGAGGTTTTTCTTTATCCAATTTACATGTGCTAAAAAATCTCCTAATTTAGAGAATTGTAATAATTATTTACGCGGCAAGCTTAGTAACTTAGCCTTTATGGGCGAGCCGGATAATTTGCCTTGTAGTTCGGTGAGCCCCAATAAAGGCTAATTGCAAGCGAGCCGCGTACAACGTTTTAGTTCCTCTTGGGGAACATCCTAAAAATTAATATTAGTGATTAATGAAGGATGTGATTATTAGAAAACAAGGTGCTTGTAAAGACTCTTTTTGTACTCATGACTTCAAAATTCATATTTCCCGGACATTCCCGATGCGCCGAAACTTACTTTTCCCGCACTGCGGTGTTTTTTACTTTCCAACAAAAACTAGGGGAATTTGTTTTTTGTAAATTTTTATAATAAACGGGGCTGCGCGCGCTATTGCTCGGTCTATTCTATTCAATTTACCACCAGGTTTTTGGCCTATTACTTTGGTCCATCTCCAAGGGGGCCCTCGGGGATTCGCCCATCTCCAAGGGGGCCATTGAGCCTCCGCCCCTCTCCAGGGGGCCCTCGGGTTCTGCCCATCTCCAAGGGGGCCCTTGGTGCTCCGCCCATCTCCAAGAGGGCCCACGGGGCTCCGCCCATCTCCAAGGGGGCCCTCGGGCCTCCGCCCCTCCCCAGGAGGCCCTCGGGCTCCGCCCCTCTCCAAGGGGGCCCTCGGGGCTCCGCCCCTCTTCAAGGGGGCCCTATGGGCTCCGCCCATCTCCAAAAGGGCCCTCGGGCCTCCGCCCCTCTTCAGGGGGCCCTCGGGCTTTTCCCATCTCCAAAGGGGCCTTCGGGGCTCCGCCCCTCCCCAGTGGGGCCCTAGGGGCTTTGTCCCTCTCCAAGGGGGCCCTCGGGGCTCCGCCCATATCTAAGGGGGCTCTCGGGGCTCCGCCCCTCTCCAAGGGGGCCTTCGGGACACACACGTGTGGATCGTTCTCCTTTATTATACAAAGGATTGTCCCTCGTTGGTTTAATTGCGGCTGAAAACACCAGAGGCGCTGTAAACGTCGACAAAAGCTGACAGGTGCGTAGATAAAAGTTTAGTGATTTGTGCTGTCAGCTCAGTAAATTAGTAAAACACTAAATAATAATTTTTTTATTTTTTAAAATATTTTCAGTTATTCGTTACAAAAAACATTGTACCTAACTCCTTCGGGAAGAATTTTCCCGAATTCGCACTACATGCAGCACTCCCTTCGGTAGTGCTGCAAACAAAGTGCTCATTCGGGAAAATTACCATCCCGAACTTGTTAGGTAAATAACTATTTACAGGTCAGTTCAGACGACAGTAACACTTTACAGGCACCTGGCCTGTAAAGACTCATTTACCGATTCAGTTCAGAAGACAGCAATCACTGTTTAACAAGTTAAGAGAATATAGAAGAACATTTACAGAATATTTGTAACATTAATTCAAACAGGGCTAGATGAGAGTTTTTAAAAGCCATTTAAATGGATATGTATTACAATTCAAAAATAGTTTCCCTAAAATAAACCTTTCATCAAAAACGTAATAGTAATTTACGATACAAGTAACGTTATCAAGGTTTTTACATTACAAGAGAATAGTTTGAATGAACGAGCGACGTTAGGAGCGAGTTCTTTAAAATTCTCGAGTAATGTAGAAAGCGAATAACGTTACGTATATCGTAACACGGTTTATTTTATCCTAAAATACTAATCTTTTTAAAAAATAGGAAAAATGGTTATTAATGACACAACAGCGAGTGGTGGTATGACTAGTAAAATAAAAACTCAATACTGTATTGGTGGTAGCACTGTCAGGTTATGTTAAATTTGAGATTTTCAGGTTAACTTTTGCGTCAGTTTGTGTCAAATAACAAACAAAACCTAACCTACTAACATCGAATTTGACATAGACTGACAATACATTTCAGTGCTGTCAACATGTGATTAATGCTAATAAAGTATCGTTATGTTATTTTTCTTAACAACACTAGTGTTGTTAAATGCATCTTAACGCAACTCGTTGCGAAGGAGTTATTGTCATAATAACATAATAGGATAAAATAAAAATTATAAACATATTACTTTTCGGTAACTAACAAAAAATGTATAAGAAGTACGTAATTAACATTTTTTAAATGTTATTGTTTTAAGCGCATCAACATCTAAGGTTATTAGCGCTTTTAAATTAATGTTACATGTGATTAAATAAAGAGTACAATTGATTTAACAAAGTTAATAATATTTTGTTCAACTTTCCTTTGGTTGCCAAGAGCTTCTATGATGTTGTCCGGTATGTTATATAACCTTCTTTGGTGGATGTAGTTGTCGCAGTCTATCATTATGTGTAGCACAGTCAATGATATATTGCATATGTTACAGTTCGGGTGTTCTTGTTTTTGTTTTTCTACTCCCTCATGTAAATATTCAATTTTCTTCTCAATCCACAGAATGGATAAGTACGTAATATTGTAGTTAACTGGACGAATATGATTTCATATCCACACATGGGCGGATTTGAAATCCACCAATCACAAACCAGTTAGTAGTGGTTACCTAGGCAACTTTCATTTATTGTTTGTTTTGTTATGGGCACGCCCTGCGGAATTGTGTGTGGCAAACGTATGTGACGTTTGTCAAAAAAATCAGCAGGCCGTGGTTATGCGCAAGGTATGATGTCAATAAGCGTCAATAATAGTTAAAAATAAGTTATTCTAGTGACGAATCGATTAACGGTAGGTACTCCGCCAGATATTCGTTCAGCAGCTAATGAAACGTACAAGTTACTACCCCAGAAATACAAGAGTAAATACGAATTTACTTACAAGACGTTCAATACGATTTTAAAAATGCATGGTTACTATTTTTGCTGCACAAACAGGAACAAGTTAAAAAGTCAAGAAGAAGTTGAAGAGGATGACGCAAATTTGAATTTTTGACGTATTAAAATAGTTAATTATGAATCTTATTTGTCTTTAAAATTAGCAACTGTTTTGTGTAATGTTATAATTAAATTACAGATAATACATTCCTTTATAATTCAAGATGTTTTCTATAAACTATTGCAATAGAGTGTATAAAAAATGAAAAGGTTACTACTTAGGAGCAAAATGAGACATGTTCAAAACTGCTTCTGGTTTTTCTCAAAAGCTATAGATTATAAATTTTTCAAATTTTGCACGAGCTATCCTAAACACGTTTGCAAGTAGCTCAAAAAAATTGTGGCGTTGTCTCACAAATTTAGCATTATAATAGTTTTTCGCGTTTTTCTCAAAATTCCTTCTTTTGGACATGTCCCACTTTGCATCTGCGGTTTTAATAGTTAAGTCGGTACTATTGCTAACCTCGTTATTATATAAGTAAGCAACCTAGTAGTATTTGTTTCGCCAATTACGATGGTGAAAACGGAATCAAAATCGAACATCGCGTTCGCGAGTTATGACAAAAAATTATATTTTTTCAAATGGGACACACAGTATTCAATATTCACAATCGATAGGATGTTGAATTCTGAACAAAAAGTGTTCTATGACCTTTTCTCCTAATGTCAAAAACGATGATTTTTCAAATCCCTTAAGGTGGCTGTGTTAGTGGCAACTTTGCCTTACCATAAAATAGAAATTAAGAAGAATATCCATGAAGTGAAACAATATCGTTTATTCCAAATTATTTTATGAACTTAAAAAAAACCAAATTCAAATTAGATGCTCAAAAACATCACCCTCTTGCTCCAAACATTTTTGAGCCCGCTTGTAAGCGCTCCTAGTGGCTCTAGCAATGACTCTACCATCAATATTTTCGATAGTATAAATGATGCTTTGCTGGAGATCCTCAAGATTACCATACCGCCTGTTATACACCACACCCTTCACATATCCCCAAAAGAAAAAATCCATAGCAGTTATGTCTGGTGATCGAGGGGGCATACGGATAGGGCCGTTAGTTGATAAATATCTGCCATAAAAAAAGCCTTGTAATAGGATATAAATCTGGCGAACATTATGGGCAGAAGCTCCATCTTGTTGAAAGTAGGTCTGTTGTCTATTCATTAAATTCAACTCGTCAAGGAAGTTTCAAAGTGTTGCGGTTAACATTTCGACATACCGCTCACCAATTAATGCACCCTGATAAAATACAGGGCCTACAATTCTTGACTCAATCAAACGACACCAAACATTAACACTAAAGCGTCTCTGCGGGTTACAAGGACGAACGAGCATCGGATTTTCTCCACTCCAATAGTGGTTGTTTTTCCTATTGAACATGCCTCTGTTGGTGACATTTGATTCGTCACTCCAAAGAATCAAGCGCCAAAAATTATCATTAATTCTGATTTTATTAATGAACCACTGACAGAACTGGATGCGTCTATCTTGATCATCTGGTACCAGCGTCTGTACCTGTACGGCACAAACTTATGCTTTTTCAGAATATTGTAAATAGTTCCCAACAGAGCTGGGCAGTAATTAAGTACTTCGTAATTAAATTCCTTTTTGTATATTTGCCTTCGAATTGAATTACTTTTCAAAATGCGGTAATTGTAATTGGGAATTGCCATTTTTGTTAGAAAGTACTTGATAATTACTTTTTGAAAATAATTAATTACTACACTCAAGTACTCAATTACTTTTGTGTAATTAATTACTCTAAAGTATTTAAATTACTTTACAAGTATTTGAATTACTTGTGGAAATTGAAATTACTCGCAGTAATTGAATTACTTTGTGGTAATTAAATAACTGAATTACTGACCTGGATTGGGTGCTAAATCTCCAGAAAATAAAATAAGGTCTTATTAAGTTACATATTAAGGAAATCCAATAGGGTATTCCCGGTGCAATAAAGAATAATTTATGATTTCCTGTAACGAGTCGGACAACAGTTAGTTTTGTGCAACATTAGCATTTTTAACGACGCGACGTGTGCACGGGAGAGAACAATATTTGGTGTATTGTCGAATGTCGGTGTACGCAGTATTTATTGTGTAAGACGCTAAACATGTTTTTGCGGTAAGTAGATTACAGATTACAATAACTACGGTAAAAATAACTTCATTTATTCCATATTAATGGATACATAGCTTCATTCGACGATATTGGTTTACAATAATTGTTTATTCATTTCAATTTGCTTGTTTTAAACGATGTACTAGCATAGAGCTATACTGCCATGAAAGTAATACAGGCGTGAGTCCAGAAAATTACGTTTTTAAGTGAGGAATTGAACTAAACTGCCAAAATGCGGTAACAACATTTAAACAGCATAAAACTCAAATGAAATGTAGGTACTTAATTTCAAAATTCCGTGTCTGTTTAACACAAAAATGCCGCAAAAATGCGGTATGGGGTATGGTATTAATACAAATTGAAAACGCGGAATAAGTTTACTTCCTTTTACAATAAAAGAAGTATTGGATTCACCCCAAAAATTCGAAATTGAGTTTTCAACAGATCTTCACGTTTTAGAGTCCCCTGAACCTAAAAATAGTAATTTTTGTATTAAGTGCGCGAAATGAGTGTTTTTTTATGGCGCGTGAGAATTTTCGCCGAGACCGTTAGGTCGAGGCAGAAAAGTCATTCAAACGCGCCATAAAAACACGAATTTTGCCACGAAATACAAACAACGTTTTTTCTACAGCCGTCAAAAAAAGAATAAAAGAATATGTAAAGTCTAGAAATAAAATACGAACTAAAAAAAGTTAAACTTCGCGATGCATAAACGTCACGTTTTTTTGACGGCTGTAGAAAAACATGTTTTTGTTTATTGGTCTGTTAGTGTGTGTGTGTGTGTGTGTGTGTGTGTGTGTGTGTGTGTGTGTGTGTGTGTGTGTGTGTGTGTGTGTGTGGGTGTGTGTGTGTGTGTGTGTGTGTGTGTGTGTGTGTGTGTGTGTGTGTGTGTGTGTGCGTGTGCGTGTGTGTGTGTGTGTGTGTGTGTGTATGTGTGTGTGTGGCATGACGTTGAAACTTCATATAGTGGATCAGTGAATATTATTATTACTAGTATCATTTGATGTGAAATAATTTTATTTTTCTATTGATACCACTACCTTTCCTGCAAGTTGAATTGCCGAGCAGCAGTCAGCAAAAACGTTCGATGCAATGTTAGATTCCTATGTTCGAGTTTGAGAACGGACACCCAGTATAAGTTTTGTGTACTACCTAGATGCGACTGCAAGCTTTTGATGAAAATCGCATAACCGGATGTATGGTGTTTACTCTTGTGATTTTCATTTTTTTCGATTTTTCAGAAACCGATCTAACGCTTTTTTTGTAACGTTAGATTTTTATTACATTTTTAATGTGTATTGATGTGATAGATGAGTTTCCTCTAAAATGTTTTTCTTTAAATTAACTTCAACTAACTCTCAATTTTGCACGGTTTCTGTAGAATTTATAATTTTTGAACGTTTTTGACAAATGCTTAAAAATAAAAACAAATTTTAGCTAATTATAAGTAAAGCTGATATTATATGGCAAATGCATATTTTGTATAATTGATATGCCGGCGAAACTGTTGGCATATGTATACTAATTATATAAAAACAAGTCGTTTAAGCCAAGTTTCAGATTGCATATTTTGCATATTTATACATTTTTGAGCATATCTACTGGATTTTGCATATTTGTTATATTTAGCAATATTTTGTTATATATGAACTTTTTTTTGTAAAATTTAACTATTTCATTAAATTTTTTAATAAAATTTTTGTGTGCAATTAAGATATATACTTTCACTTTCTGCCGCTGGAGTACAGTGCGCTTATCGAAATAAGCATAGGAAAGGGGAAGTCCCTGTTAAAATATTGGACTACTAGCGTTCTGCACCCAAATTGGGCGCGAAATAATTCATTTAATGCAATTTGTACAAGAGTGATCCATTTTGTGTGTCGAGTTAATTTTGAGGTTAGCTCCACATATAAAAAAGTTACTTATAAAATTTTGAAAACCCTATTACTGGCTTACTTGCGTCGCCCTGAGTCGATTGACACCAAAATCAGCCAATTCGGCCCACCGGTTCACTCTCAAAGTGGCGTCAAGCAAGCAAGCAAGCAAGCAAGCAATGAAAATTATTATGTCGGATATAAACATAATCTGCCAGCAACCCCCACTTTTCTCATAGAAACAATGTATAAGCAATCAGCCAACATAGAATCAATTTCAAGAGTCGAATTATGGGTGAATAATAGTCTGGCGGGGTTAAGAAAAATCTCATTTTTATGTTTAAGGAAGTTGTAAAAATTATACGGCTGACTATTCAATTCACCTGTCATCTGTCAAAAAGTGTCCAATGAAAATCCAGAATTCTGACATTTCTTGACCAATCAAAACAATATCAGTGGATATATCTTCCTACAAGGTATTCAAGTGACTATTCAACACTATAACATATAAGCCAATCAGATTGCAGACATTTGCTTTTTTCAACCAATAACAGCAGTATATCACTGAATATTGGGCACCATGCAAAATATTCACAAAACAATGTACGTACTCAAAAAGTAAATAGTCTTGTTGCGAAGTATCGCTTAGCAACGATGTTCTGTCTTTAGTGATATCGCTAGGTTACGTAACACTAAACCCCAAAAAACTGTATGGCTTGTTTTAAAAATTTTAAAATGCTGTGTTTTGGAAGTATTCCGCTGAATTTAATTGAGAATGAATAATTATATTAATTGGTGAATTATTTTTCAATAAAGTTAATCGTTATGTATTAATATTGTTAAATAGTCGTCCCAAATACCACTCGAAGTGGATATATTTTTTTAAAATATTTTGCCATTTCCATAGAAATTATTGCAAATTTCACTCAACAAAATCACATTTAAATGTCACTCGCCTTTGGCTCGTGACATTTTTGATGTGATTTTGTATCGTGAAATTTAAACGCAATAATTTACATGGAAACGACAAAATATTTGTCAAAAATATATCCACTGCTTGTGGTATTACCCTTGACTATTTTAAACAAATGTGATTTTTATTAGAAAAAGTCAATATTAGTGTTCTGTTACTATAGAAATTGCGTAGTTTGTTGCTAGATTTACTGAAAACTAATTTAAAAAAGTAGTTTGGTTCATTAAATAGTCCCTCGAATACCATTCTTAGTCAAAGTTAAGTAGATTATTTTGCGGTGGTATCACTACTCATGTCCATTGCGCTTGGAATTAGGACTCGTGCTAGCGCACTCGTCCTAATCGTACCAAAGCGCAATGGACATTCGTGACACCACCGCAAAAATAGTCGACATAACTTTGACTACTCATGGTATTATAAGTGAATATTAAAACATTTAAAAGTTTGGTTAGGAAAACAAAGATAACAGCCAAAATTAATTTCAAAAATCCAGGATGCTTTAATGGAATGAATTACGTTTCGTTTGCCTTGGCAAACTTCTTCAGATTCAAAATTATTTACATTTGTATTTTTACATGAATAAGGGTTAATTTTTCTAACCTAATTCTCTCATTCTAGGAACCCTTATTCATGTAAAAATACAAATGTAAATCATTTTGATTCTGAAGAAGTTTGCCAAGGCACGTAATTCATTCCATTAAAGCATCCTGGATTGTTGAAATTAATTTTGGCTGTTATCTTTGTTTTCCTAACCAAACTTTTAAATCTCATTTTTATGTTGGTTTACAACGTGAAGTTGGCGTTGGCAGTCCATTTTTATATAGTCAAACGTTAAAATGAATTTTTGAATAAAAATTAGAGAAATAAATATACTCATACAACATAATTAAATTTTTACATTATTTGGAATACTTCTATTTATTAAAAAAAATAATTAGATCATATTATTTGCATATATTCTAACTTTGGGTGCATATACTCAACAAAATTTATGCACATATATGCGCATATTTTTGTACATTTGAGTGCATATAATTATCAGCTTTAATTATAAGATCACTGCAAAAGGAAGTTGTGTGCGTGTATCACACGAGATTTTAGATTTTAGGTGGTGATTCTTGCATTGAACATTTTGTAAATTATTATTCATTCTTTGTCGCTTTCTTGACATGTAATGCTCATGTACTGCTTTTGATACTGGGAACGTGGCAACTAGTGCATAATTTTGCGGCAATGAAAAGTTGTTTACAGTCTGCTGCATGTTAGCTTTGATTATTATTAAATATTCTTATAATTCCGTTCGCCTCATCCAACCTTACTTCTTGAAGTTATACAGAGTGCTTTGTTGATGAACGAAATATACAAAACCTCCCTGCTAATTAGGAGGTATTTAAATATTTAGATTTTTTAAAGAACAGTGCATAGTGGCCCAATTTACGTAATTTCAGATAAATTATTGCCCGAAACTTAAAATGAATAGATATTATTACATATTTTGATAAAATTAATAGGTATTATTAAATATGTTGATAAGATGTTTAAATTTGAAGTAAAAACATGAAAGCAATTTGAGGAATTTATTGTCAAACGTTGACAGCAATTTTTATAAATTACGTATTTTTACCCGTTTCTTATCTAAAGGTTTCTTGAATGTAAAAATGACTTCATCGTTACCTTTATATATGGCTAGTTGATTTAATATTAATCACATTACCTTCCGTCTTTAATGGCAACGGGAGTCACTATGTTATATTACCTCTCGCTGCCATTGGAAACCGACCAGGGAACCAAACGTATATTCTCGGGAATCTCCTAATTGGCGACAGATAATGTCACTTTCGGATAAAGGGGTAAAAAGTATTTTCGCACTGAGTGAACAAAAAAATGCTCAAGTTGCGTCAATTGAATGTCATGTAATGTTCTTTATAAAATCTAAATCGAATTTTGCTGTCAAACAATTCAGGAAGCAAATGCTGCACCCTGTATACTTAGATAAGTTAAATATTTTCGTCATTCAGCCACATGGAAGAATCACTTTTCTAACATATTCAACGTGCTGTTTTTTCGAATATCATTACAATATCTAGCCAAAATGAAATTCGACAATTCTTCATGTTCGAAAGAATATTTTTCAACGACCGGGAGTAGAAATCAGTTTCTAGGTTACAAAAATTGTGACAGAAGTAACACATTATCTGCCTAGGGAGACAATATGAATACAGTTAGTAGTCGCTCGGTGGAGCGTATATGAACAACAAAAATGTGTCATTATAGGTTTGAAAGAGGGAACAATAACGTGTTTGCTTAGCTCATTTATAAGAATCTAAAGCAGCAATAATAGCTTCTGTAACGATACCATCTAGGTTGCCTAGTACTTTTGTAGCGGGTTCAGAAAGCAGCAATAATAGTTTAAAACACATACACACAATATTAATTACGGCAGCCTCAAATTTGCTTGCAAATTCCAACGACGAACGTATAAATAAATCAACATGTAAAGGAAGATTCAGGTAATCCAAACGCAGCAAAAGACGAACATTTTGTTGGTTTTAAGAAACCCTCTACAGTAAAATCACGGAAACAAACAGTGCACGTCTTCAAATATTTGTTTCTACATCAACTATAAACAAGAAATAGACCTTAAAAGCAAAATAGAACTCGAATTACTTCGTTATTTTGAAGTTATAAGAAAGATTTAAATATACTAAATGAATGTCCCATAATGAAATTCATATTTTTAATATACAAAACAGATTTGCCTTCCTCGGCACCAGTTGAAAGACTTTTTTGTTTTCCACAGTTATAGCAATGGTTATAGATAGTTCCAGAAGGAATGCGACTTTTGACGAATATTTAAAAAACTGGTGCTGATGAAGGCAAACAGTGTGTAATGTTATTGGTACTTTTACTTATCTTATTATACCTACCTTAATATGTTGTAAATATGAATATAATATAAATAATAAATAAGTTTTATCTTTACCTATTTATTTATTTACAAATTCACATGGTACATCAAAACCAACTAAAAACTTTTGATATTGGTGAACGGTGCAAGTAGCTACAAGACTTAATTATAAAAGAAATCTTTAAAAGTGATAAAGTGTGTTGGTTACTATAGTTAATAAACTTACGCATTTTTAGATTGCGATTACGAATCGACACGTCACTCATGATAGTTGCATCTTGCAAGAAAGTTCTACTAAATACAACTACGTATATGACAATTTCTATTGAAAGTAATTGAAAAAGTAATTTATATTGTTCAACTACAATTACCAAGCAATTGGTAATTGAATTACTATTTCATTTGAGTAATTGAATCTCTGGTAATTAAATTACTCCATTGGGCGGTAATTAGTAATTAATTAGTTTTTAAAAGTAATTTTCCCAGCTCTGGTTCCCAAACATAGTCTACTTTGTTGCATGAAATCGTTGATTGAATTAGTAGGGTGAGATTCAAAGTAAGCTAAGACATCAATTTCAGTTGCGTCACTTATTATGAATTGTTTCTTGGTTCCAGTTTTCTTGAACCCATTTTCATTCGATCTAAACTTACGATACAAAAGCAAAAAGTACCTTCGATCTAGAAAGTTACGCAAAGGGAACAAAGCACTATAACATTCACGAGCTCGGTGGCAATTTTTTTGACAAACATCACATTTTTCTGAATGCACGAATGGCATTTTTCAGTAATAATGTATTAAGGGCAAATGAATTTGCCGGTAATAGTTATTTAAGCATCAAGGAAAGTAAGTAGCTTTTACCAGTCGAGAACGAGTTTGCCAGCCCGAGCGAGCGAGAGCTGGCAAAGTTCAAGACTGGTTATAGATAGTTACTTCCCGAGCATGCTTATAAGTTATAACATTTTTCTCCATCCCCAATAAAAATTTGAATAAAATATCCTATTAAACTTACCACCATCTTTAACCCCATTACGTTGGGCCATTCTGTTCTGTTACACAACCCGCACCTGCCTTCCCCTGCCGCCGCGCCGCCTGATCAAAGAAGGGGGTCCTTGAGGCTCCACCCCTCTCTAAGCTCTGTCCTGGGGCTCCGCCCTTCTCGAAGAGGTCCCTCGGTGCTCCTCCCCTCTCCAAGGGGGCCCTGGGGGCTCCGCCTTTCTACAAGGGGGCCATCGGAACTCCGCCCCTCTCCAAGGGGGCCATCGGGGCTCCGCCCCTCTCCGAGGGGGGCTCGGTGCTCCGCCCTTCTCTAAGGGGCTCTTGGGGCACCGCCCTCTCCAAGGGGGCCCTCGGGGCTCTGCTTCTCCCCAAAGAGGCCCTCGAGGCTCCGCCCCCTCCAAGGAGGCCTCGGGGCTCCGTCCCTCTCCAAGGGGGCCTTAGGGGCTCCGTCTCTCGCCAAGGGGGCCATCGGGGCTCCGTCCCTCACCAAGGGGGCCATCAGGGCATCGCCCCTCTCCAAGGGGGCTCCCGGGGCTTCGCCCATCTCCAAAGGGGCCCTTGGAGCTCCGCCCCTCTCTTAACAAGTTTTTAAATTTCAAATAGGAACAGTTAAATGCAAACCCGTTCAGATCACTTATAGAACTAAACTTACTGTAATAAGAAACAATTCACTTACTTCCCTTGGGGAGTAGGTACTTACTTCCCTAATGTCATGACAACCAGTAAACAAATAGTAAAATCAGCTCATCTGCAATGGATATGTCAAAGTAAGTGTAACTTACTAGATGGGCATGGCGAAAAAATGTTTTACGAAAGTTTTTTGTTTTGGCTATGTCACAAGACAAACTAACTCAAAATTAGTTTGTCAAGAGACATTGCCAAAAAACAACAAATCTTGAGTAAGACATTTTCCGAGCAAAATCATGAGCCCGAAATACATTTAGTGGACTATTTCCCAAATATCGGTTCATTTTGTATCGGTATTTAATGAATCTGACATTTCACAATGACAGTTTAAATTACTTCTCTGAAATACCACCTTGATTAAGACAACATATTTGGTGGTTGCCACGGATGCAAGCGGTAAAAAACTGATATTATCCCAAGGGAAAATTTTGATTTTTTGCCACTATAAAAACACGTGATTAGTTGAATTTTTGAAAATCATGGCATATGATTGGATAATAAGAGATGAGGAAAATAGTCCCCAAAAAAAAACACAAACTGTAAACTGCTTACTAGCAAAACTTCAATTTGACATTTTAATCGTGATGAGATTTATAAAAAAACAGCCACCTTGACGAATTTGAAATATCATCAATACCTTTTTTATTGTTGACATTAGGATAAAAGGTCATAGGACACTTTGTTCAGAATTCAACTTCCTATTTTTGTATACTTTGTATTGTATACTGAGTGTCCCATTTGAAAAAATAGAACTTTTTGACATAACTCGACAACGCGATGTTCGATTTTGATTCCGTTTTCACCATCGTAATTGGCGAACAAATACTACTAGTTTGCTTACTTAACTGATTTTGTAGTTCCAATAATAACGAGGTTACCAATATTGCGGACTTAACTATGAAAACCGTACGCCTCACATCATGCCGACAACAAAATTTCAATATCATAACTTATAACACAATTTACTGAAAATTCGGCTCTAATCTTACATCAAGAACAAGAAATCAATCTTACATAACAGTTTGACTCAAAATGCAGGATATGCCAAAAAGTAGGATTTCATAGAACAGCATAAACTTTAGGAAGCCTTTTTCAACATTGTGTTTGTGTCACTTGATTCTTTATTGCATATCTATGTCCATATATACCTAAGCGAAAATTACCGAAACAGAAGATTCGTGAACAGTTTTTAAAGTAACGTCAATATTGCAATAACTTTTTATTCAGAGAACCAATAGATATCGTTTAGCTATTTCAACAAATGTAATTACCTATACTTCTAATTTTGGAACATCACTCACCCCTCAAATTAAAAAATATGGACCTAATTTACACAACCGACCACACCCTTAGAAGTTTAAAAATATGCACACGTGTAACATTACCAGTTCTACTTGCAAACTGACTTGTTAGGAATAAAATAATGATATTTGAAAAACTTACTTTACTTCGTGAAAGCAGATTCGAAACTGACTACATAAAAATTACAACCTTTGTACGACGATACATTAAATAACTAATTTGCATAACTTGCACTGTATGACACACACCTGCCTAACTGATTATAAGAACAACGGTGATTTAGCTGTGCTAGAACATTACACAATGGATATACACCGTAAATATCCAGGATTAATATCAAATTACATTCAAAATTAATCAAATTTTCGTGATACAAGGCCAACGTTTCGGGAATTTTATTTGTTGTCTTCCTCAGGGCTAAAAATACATATGAATTAAAATTCAAAATCCTTACTCTTATCATGCAACTGTTTATATATCCCCCACTACATCAAAAACTGTACTTAATTAACAATTACAATTAATCTCACCTGGTTATCAGTCAAGGTATGTGTGTATCTCACTGCAACTAATGGTACTAGCATTTAATCTCCTTAATCTGGGACCAAAACGTAATTCTTTTAATATTTATCGCAGTGAAGGCCAAACTTGGCGCAGCCTCATAATACGTACAAAACGTTAAAAAGTTCGAGCAGCATTTATGCGAGTTCAAGATACCTACATACCTCGACGCTATGTTGAGAATATACAATTAAATTACATAAACTAACATCTAAAAAACATCAATTAGCGGTAAAAATAGATTGGCAGAGGTGATCAGTCGTTCTACTCTTTTCACTTTTCTTCTGTTCATTTTCTTATCTAGAGCTGGTTTCCAAACTGTTACTACACAAGTGGGTAACGGTAGTAGTATTCCCTTAAGAATGATATTCAAAGCTTCATATTTCAGTTCCTAGGATATTTTGACAGATTTGGACAGGATATTAATCAATTTCGAGCACTTGTATGTTATGTTTTGTACGTGTGTGTTAAAATTGAATTTGTGATCAAGACTTACTTCTAGGTACTTTAGATTTTTTTACTTGTTCCAGTTCGTCGTCAGTAACGTATACTGTTCCATTTTGTTTTAGTGGAGTTTTTTTCTTTGTTATTAGCACGACTTTTGATCTATCTTGGTGAAATGTAATTTTATTTTCTTTTGCCCAATTGAGTATCTTCTGTATTTCAATGTTTGCCGTATTTTCTGCTTCAGTGATATTTCCTCCCCTTATCAAGATGGCCAAATCGTCGACAAAAGCTATCACTTTCGTTTGGCTTTTGTAGTTTCAATGTAATAAAGAATTCCAGAAACCTGGACCACAGCAAGATCTCTGTGGATATCCCTTTTGTATAGTTCTTATTACTTTAACGTCATTTATGTCTAAAATAGATACTCTTTCGCTAAAATAATTTAATACCAAATATACAAGTTCTTGGGTCAATTTAGTTGTCTTAGATTATACCAAATTGTTGGCCACCATGCCGCGTTAAATGTTCTCTTTACATCCAGGCTTATAAGTATAGTATCAGTATTTGCGTTAAAACTTTTTTCAACAAACCACTTCACCTCCATAAGTGCGTGTACGGTACCCCTGTTAGGGGTAAAGCCAAATTAATTGGTGTTCAACAATTTGTTTTTGTAGAGGTATCCGTGTATTCTTTCAATCATGAGCTTTTCCAGGACTTGGCTCGCTACATTTATCAAATTGATAGGTCTATATTTTGATACTGTTTTTACACTTTTCTTGTCTGATTTTATTATGGGAACCAACGTACACACTTTCCACTCTTCTAGAAAATATGAGTTTTGCAAACACTGATTATAAATTTCTGTAACTAGTAATGGAAAGTATGTAAATACATGTATTAGTATATCATTTGTTACACCGTCTATTCCCGGGAATTTTTTAGGATTAATTTTCCGTAAAATGTTTTCTATTTATTCTTGCCTAAACAACTCGTCATATTGTGTTTCTGTAGGTACTTTAATCTAGTCTGTGATTCTCTTGCGTATTTCGTTATCTTCTTTAGAATTATCTTCTGGTATACATTCCGTCATCATATACTCTAAGAGTACTTTTCATGTCTGTGGTGTATTCGCCATCATCTTTTAAGAATAGGCGACAGTGTTACACTACTTTTGATTTGGCCATGGATTGCTACTTTCTTTTATGTCGCAGTATTGTTTCCACGAGGCTATTTTCTTTTCTGTACATACATTCGTTTTTGTATGTAGTACTCTTGCTTCCTAATTTCTCGCAAATTTGCGTTGTTTTGTGTCCTTTAATATTTTCTTCGGTATGCATTTACTCGCTTTTTCATTATTGTTAGTTCATCTGTCCACCAAGGTACTGTTTTCCTATTGTTTACTTGTTTCTGTTTTGTTGATGTGTAGAAAGTCTTCTTACATGCTGCCTCTATTGCTGTGGTGTATTTTTACTTTTTTTTACAATAAAGGAAGTATTGGATGCGCCCCAAAAATTCTAAATTGAGTTTTCAACAGATCTTCACGTTTTATTAGAGTCCCCTGAACCCAAAAAACATGTTTTTGTTCATTGGTCTGTCTGTCAAGTCAGTCTGTGTATCTGTGTATATGAACAGAATATCTCAAAACGAAAAGAGGTATGGCGTTGAAACTTCATATATAAGTTTGTGTACTATCTAGATGCCACAGCAAGCTTTTGAAAAAAATCACATAACCGGAAGTATGCTGTTTACTCTTGTGATATTTCAGTTATTTCTATTTTTTCAAAAACGGCTGTAACAATTTTTTTCATAATTTACATTTTTATTAATTGTTAATGTGTATTGATGTGAGATAGGTGATCTTCCAGTTCAATACCTACAAAATGCGTTTCCTTTGTTTTGTTTTTTTATTAACTCCTATTTTAAATAGAACACCCGGTATATTATTACATTTTTGAATTCAGTTTAAAATGTTAGAGAACATTTGTCTCTTCAACTAACGCTCTATTGTGTACGGTTTCTGTAGAATTTGCAAGTTTTTGAAAATATTTGACAAATGCTTAAAAATTAAAAATAAAATTTTTGGCTAATTATAAGTTCACTGTCAAAGAAAGTTGTGTGCGTGCATCACACCAGATTTTTAACAATGTTTTGTAGATTTCCCTCTTCGAACCTTAATGTTTTAGTATAAATTTGTTCGCTATTGAACACATTATGTTTTATCGCATTGATGTATTACTTGGAAACTTGAAGTAATATTTCTGTCAAATTTATTCCATCTCTCATTTTTTATTATACATATATCTCTGCATGTTATGTGTACTGCTTGCGTTTTATGTTGTGGTCTTGATCGTAAACGTTATCAACTTGTGATCGGAGCAGCTTTGCTTGGCTATGGTTAAATCTATGTATGTTGCTTTTAGCTCTTATTCTTTCAAACGCATATTCTTCATTTTCTTCATTCATAATGTGTAAATAGTATGTTCCCAGCAAATCTTCTATAATTCTTCTCCTTCCATTTGTAGTGACATCACCAAGTTACAGATGTAGCATTACATAGTATGTAGATACTGCTGCTATCAAAACCGCTTTATTTTTGGCAAAATCAAGGATGCTTCCTATGTTCTTTTTTTAATTGACGTTTATGTCAATAGTGCAATCAAACTAAGCTCTTATTATTAACAATTTACAGGTTTCATAGTAAACATTTATAACAACCGTGTCGTCATCAGATGGTTTAAAATAATACCATTAATTGATTCATTCAAAATAATTACTGTTGCTCTTTTCTTGCCGCTTCCTTTTGTATCTAACATTTCTAGCTACTTTAGTTTCTAAAACGTACGTCCTGTGTATTAGATATTGTTACGATTTATTTTCTGGGCTATTAAAAATTATACGCCGGTTCTTGTTTTAAACATTTATTTACAGCAATTTAAGTTAACGATTTACAAAAACACAAGAACTATTAATGCGGAACACAAATTATTTATACACTAACAGGAACTTACACTTTATTTATTTACATACGACTTAAACACGAATGATTTATATAGCAAGCTTCCCGCACTTCAAAGCTAGATTCCGACTGCCCGCTTTTTCCTGCTGCGCTTATTTATATATCGCCGAATGATTCCTTCTGGAAGTTTCGCGATATCACTCGATTATTCCCGCAATGCTGACGTGTCACGCGCATTAATCACCGAAGTCGTTCTCGAATGATCCGGAAGGCTGACTCATCTGTCTGCACGCGATCCGCCTCGAAGGTCGTTACACTGTCCCCGCCTTAGGTCGTTCTGTCCCAAAACGAGTTGCAACGGGTGCCTGTCCCCTCGCTCTTGTGGGGGTTTGATGGCGATATTTGCAGGCGGTGCTCTTCTTGCATACGGACTAGCTGAAGAAGTAGCAGCCCACCGTGGGCTCAATGCTTCGCAACGGGCTGTAACAGCAGACCTCGATCTGGATGCCGATCCGGTCGAAGACTACTTCCAGCATACCGCGTACAACCTTTCAGTCCAACGAATCCAGGCCGCGTCCTAATTTCGGCACCGCTAGCCGGGTTTTGCCGTTCTTCACCATCTGCTCCATAAGGTCCAAAAGAGCAGACCAGAGCTCCTGGTAACTAGGTTTTTCTTACGACAACCTTTTCGTCACCAGCTAATATATGGAGCTATTGCCTTCCTTCAGTCGCAAAGTTCTGCCAACCTGAGGTGCCTGCTCTCGCAGCTGGTCTAACCGGCCACACTTCTATCGGAAGGCAACGGTGATCGCCCTAGACATCCGGAGGTCCTGGGCGACGCAGCGTGTCGAACAGGTCACGGTGCACCTCTGTAGTGACCCCAAAGCGCGCACTTCTCGTACCCCCATAAGCAGCCATAAACTTCTGGAAGGAGGTACCTCCGGTCTCTAGTTGTCTCAGTGGTTGCTCCGTGACAGCATCCACCTCCTTATTGGTTCCGAAATATGGGGCCAACCGATTGAAGTGCACCACCCTGCACTTCCCTCGAGGAGGTTTCTGGATTCGGTATACCACGTCATTCAGTCGAGCAACTAAAGTGTAGGGGCCTTCCCAGTTCCTTTGGAGCTTGGGGGAGAGACCACGACACCTCTGGGGGTTATGAAGCCATACCAACTCGCCAGGCTGGAAACCACCGGTCTCCGCGCGGGCATCATATCGGTCCTTCATTCGGTCGCGGGCACCCTGAATGTTTTGGCGTACGGCGTCGTGGATCTCTTCCATCCTCTTTTTCAGGTTTTCCAAGTAGTCCTCGCCGGCCGTTTCTTCGCCAGGCTTTCTTCCAAATTTGAGGTTACATGGCAATCGCAGCTAGCGCCCAAAGAGTACCGCGGCTGGGGTGTGATTGGTTGGCCCTGGTCGGAAAGTAACTCCAGGGAGACTCCAAAACGGCTGAAGCACTCCTTCTCCAGAATATTAGCGACAGTACCGGCCTCTTGATTCGGAAGGGCGTACGCTTCGGGCCACTTGGTGAAGTAGTCCATGCACACCAGGATGTATTTATTTCCCGATTCGGTTTCGGGGAATGCTCCAGCGATGTCAATGGCTATCCTCTCGAACGGACTACCGACGTTGTACTGCCGCATTGGAGCTCTACGTCTTCCAACCGGTCCGTTTCCCGTAGCGTAGGCTTCGCACCTCTGGCACCACTCTCGGAAGTCATCTTTGCAGCTCGCTCAGTAGAACCTTTCTCGGAGCTTCTGCAACGTCTTCTTTAATCCAAAGTGTCCCCCAGAGGAGCCATCATGCAGGTGGCGCAGAACCTCGGCCACTCTACTCCTTGGAACCATCAATTGTGGTCTCGTTGCCCTACCGTCCTCATCTTCCAAGATTCTGGTCAGGACGTTGTTGTCCAGCTGCAAGGAGTCCCATTGCGCCCAATAGGTTTGCACCGTTGATTGGTGGCGGCGACCTCCTGCCAGAGAGGTCGACGGCCATCTCGCTTCCAGGCTATAACCGTGCCTAAGTCGGCGTCGTTCTCCTGGCTGTTTTGCAACTCGTCTAGCTCCCACGAGTCGTCGACGACAGTGGTTCGATTGATGAGTACCGCACGAATCTCCAGCTTCGAACACTGGCCGCAGTCCGCAGGGCAGGGCCTCCTGGATAACGCATCGGCGTTGCGGTGGGCTGTGCCAGGTCAATGATTTATTTCAAAGTTGTACTCTTGTAAGCGCTCGATCCATCTAGCCACCTGTCCTTCAGGGTTTTCCGACGACTCGTCAGCCGCTCGGGCTCCTTTCTTCGGACAGCGAGCCCTAAGATGACCCATCTCTCCGCAGCTCCAGCAACGGGGCCCCTTCTCCCTCGTCACCTGCTTTATGAGTCGTCGCAACATGTCCTCCATGGATTCAGGCGCCATTTCTGTCGTAGCGACACCGCGGACACGACCATGTCTTCTGGAGGCACTCCTTGCCGCTTCAACTTCCAACGCATGGGCTAAGGCCCCTCCCAGTGTCCTATGGTGCCCCAGACGTACCGCTTGCTGAGTATCGGCGTCTTTCATTCCATCTATGAATGTTTGGACGGCTGGCTGCTCCAGGAAGTCCTCCGGCGCAGATGGATCCGCGAACCGAACCAATTGAGCAACGTCGCCCTCAAGTTCTTGCAGAGTCTCCCCTGACTTCTGAATTCGGTTCTTCAACTGGGCACAATGCACATGCCGTCGATGACTATCGCCATAACGACGTTCCAGACGATTCACCAATTGCTGGAAGTCCTTCTGCTGATTTTCTGGAACCATTTGCAGAATATTCCGGGCATCCCCTCGCAATGTCAGAATCAATGCCGTCGCTTTGTCTGCCTCTCCCCAACCATTAGCGACGGCTTCGACTTCAAATTGCTTCAGGTATGTTGACTATGGCGTTTTCCCATCGTAAGAGGGCAGTTTCATATGCAAGGCGGATGTTGCTGGCCTCACTCGGGCAGTATCTTGGGAAGGAGCAACCTGAGGGGTAGCAACTCGCGATAAGGTAGGCTAATTAACCGCAAGAGGAGGAGAGAAGTCAGCAGATTTAGAGAGAGTTGGTTGGCCTTGGCAACTTAGTAATTTGTTAACTTGTTACTGTAGCTCCAGTACGTCACCTCGAAATTTAGTTATCTTTCTCTTCATTTCCTCCTGAATATATCTGATCTTCCCTGCCAACTCGTCATGACTCGCCTTGAGGTCTTCTTGAGTGGTTTCCAATTCTTCCTCAAGTTTTTGGACTACTTTTTCGCGCGACTTTCAGATCTTTCTTAATTTCATCTTTAAGATCTTTCTGCGCGGCTTTCAGCTCTTCCTTAAGTACTTTCTGCCCAGCTTTCAATTCTTCTTGCGCTTTTGCTGCCTTGTCCTAGCCAACTTGCATCAGCTGGAAAAGTTGGCTTAATTGAGACTCCGTCTTGCTGCTTTGGGATCTCGTCACAGGCATGCATAACACACACTTACATTTATTATCTGACTGTCGTTTATCGGTACTTGTTAATCAATTAGTTTATTTAATGTATGTCCAATAATTTTGTTATAGCCCCTGGTACAAAACTCCGACACCTGACTCCAAATGTTACGATTTATCTTCTGGGCTATTAAAAATTATACGCCGCTTCTTGTTTTAAGCATTTATTTACAGCAATTTAATTTAACGATTTACAAAACCAAAAGAACTACTAATGCAAAACACAAATTATTTATACACTAACAGGAACTATTTCTAACAACAAATACACTTTATTTATTTACATACGACTTAAACACGAATGATTTATATAGCAAGCTTCCCGCACTTCAAAACTAGATTCGGACTGCCTGTTTTTTCCTGCTGCGCTTATTTATATATCGTCCAATGATTCCTTCTGGAAGTTTCGCGATATCACTCGATTATTCCCGCAATGCTGACTTGTCGCGCCCATTACTCACCGAGGTCGTTCTCGAATGATCCGGAAGGCTGACTCATCTGTTTGCACGCGATCCGCCTCGAAGGTCGTTACAATATCTTGTTAACCTTGTAATTTAAATTATATTATAATTGCTTTGATTTAAAGCGCTTTTTATAAATCAATATTTTGTTTGTACTTGTCTAAAGCTTTTTGATAACACGGGCAAGTTTTATCCATTGAAGACTGTTTTTCGTTAACTTTTTGCTCCGCATTGTACGTGTTCCAATTAACGCAATTGATGCACCGTAATTGTTCGTGATTAGTGTTGCATTCGCTTAGTTTGTGATTTCCTGTACATTTGGGATAGGCAAGATTACAATTTTCTTGAAAATGGTTGAACTTGCTGTAGTTGTAGCTACGAAAGATTGCTATATAATCTTCATATAAGCATAAACACCACCCAAGTTTTAACTTCCTTTTTACCAGTTTCTTTCTTTCTACTACTCCGACTTCTAATACTAATTTTTTTGTGTTTTTCCAATTTTCAAATAAAGTTTTTAGTGTTAAATCCGTATCTTGTAAATTTAGTTCTGAATTTTGAGATAAAATTATCTGTTGCATTTTCTCGATTTATCTCGTCAGTTATATCGCAAATCATTAGTTTCGGATTTTTGCGTTTTGGGACGGTGGCCTCGACCTCATCTCCAATGTTTCATTTATTTTTCTGCATATAATGTCAACTTCGTTTTTAGTTTGGGAATCTATTAAAATACAACCAGTGCTAAGCGCTTTGAATGATTTTATACCAACTCCCATTTCTGCTGGATTTTCAAATATTTTTCCGAATGTCTTAAAGCTTTTAAAGCTAAATTTAAATTAATACTTGTGTATTATTTATATTTGGAATTATTTTCCTGCTCTAGTCTCCTTCTTATTTATCTTATGTACTTTCTGGTTGAATGTATTTATACAGATGGTTTATCTTTTACACCACACCCGTTCATGTCAATTGATTTTGATATTTGTTTTCGGGTGAAGTTGAAAAACGGCTACACCGATACTTCGCCTTTTGAGATTATGTCTTCTTTTTATTGTAAATGAATGTCAATGTTATATCAATAAACATTATTATTATTATTATTATTATATTTCAAGCGTTATTAATTTGTTGTCACGTTGTCAGAACAACTTCGTTCTCTTGTATTTGCCAACTTCTTGTATATTTAATCATACGGTTCTTAACAACTGTTAAATCTATATTTCCATTTGCTCTTATCGCTCGACTGTATATTTATATTAATTTATGTCAAAACTAGCCAACATCGGGACAGTACTTACTTTACATACATTTTTTCTAGGCACTCCGTGTGTTGCGAGAACCATAGAAATTTGACATTCTGAGTTACCAATTCCGGTAACGGCATTGTCAGTTTGGAATCCTCCGTCTCAAGTAGGTAATCATGCCTAATACACGCTGTAATTCTTTTTTGTTTTTAGGATTACTTAATGCCATAATAGCTTTAACTCTTTCTGCATCTACGTTAATTCCATTTTCAGAAAACACCATGTCCTAAAAATCTTACTTATTTAACTCTATACCGTAACTTTATTTTATTAAACTTTACTCCTAACTCTTTGGCTCGTGTTTAGAACATCTTTCATAATTTTGCGCTTCATACGAGTCCCTGCTGCTATGAGTGGATCATCGACATAAATTATAACACAGCTGATATTATTAAAGTAAAGAACGTGCACTATTTTTTTGAAATAATTCGGGGGGAGCATAACCCAAACAGCTGTCTTAGAAATTTATAATTTCCGCACACTGTGCTAAAGGTGCACGGTTTTATTGATTCTGATATGCCAAAATCCGCCTTTTGAGTGAAGTACCATAAATAATTCTTTATTACAAAGTTTGCTCGTAATATCTTCCATAGTTGGTATTAATATATTGCCCTGGAGAATACGCTTAATTAATGTAAATAAGATTTATGTATGAAATTAAAAATAATAATTACTACAAAGTATAGCTTAAATTAGTACAAGTTCTGACTTAAAATTACTCTTATTAATCAACAATTATGTAGCACATATTGAAGCTTTATGGCTATAATGACTATAATTATATGGCAAACACATTGTTTTTGGGGCTTTCCGAAATCGAATTCTATGTTCGGAATTCTTCTGGCACTGTTTGCAAATCATTTTGAGTGGCTTCGTCCATAAAATTTTACATTTTAAGCAACCTGACTAAGGTAGGTTTAGTACATCGTAGAATATTTGTTGAGGATCAAAATACACTTCGAATAAGTAAACAATTCGGCCGTGAGCATCACCATTCTTTGTGGAAGCACACCCAAACAGCTGAGGTGCAGGTGGAAGTTGCAAAATAGGAGAATTTTAGAACGAAAAGGAGAGCAACAGGTGACAGGTAGCCATTTTAGGGTCCGTTGAACTAAAATTTGCAGATCTTCTGATAAGACGGTGCCGTTGTGACTAAATTCGCTCTACGGTATTTTAAGGTGGGTGACTGTTTACAAAATTAACATCTTAACGTTCATGCCGTTCAATTAAATTTGAAATTATTTACAAACAAGGGGAAGCAGCAATACAATTTCGTTGAAGTCTTTAGTTATGTGTGTTGGTGCAAGCCTTTACTTGTCCGAACTTTGTGCGCTTATAAAAATTCAAGTTTAAGGAGTCTCATGCATGAAAATACGTATTACTCTGAGCAGGGTACCCGAATGGTAAAAATAATACGTTAGAAGCAAAATGAAAACGTAATTTGCCATTATAATATTTTGTTTTTGTATTGCTAAATATAAATCATAAAGGTCTAAAGTTTTATCTCTCTTTTTTCAGCTATAACTGAGTTACTTCACCACTCAACGGGACCATCAGCTTTAGATATCACACAAAATCCATGTTTGAGTCTACATTTTAAAGAAAAAGTTCCTTCTCGGTGGTTTAACTACTGGATTTGTATTTTTTTTTAAATTTAATATCATATTTTTTAACATATTTCCCAAGCCTTCAAATGATTCTAAATTGTCATTCATTAATTGTATTTTTTCACCAACCCCCGGTGTTACATCTAATTCTTTAATTAAATTTAAATTTATGCATGTTTTCACCCCTAAAATTAGTTTTGCATCATTCTCAACTACTATAAAATCTACATAAACTTCTGCATTCTTACATTCGCATCTTTATTTTACAATTCCTAGCAGATTAATCTAAGCCATTCATAAGGTTCTACTTTAATACTTTACTTTGCACTGTTAATTTACATGTTCAAACATTTTTTGAGAAACAACATTTCCATCTGCTCCTGTATCTAACTTAAAATCAATTAACTTATTTCCTACCTCGAACCAAGTCTTCACACTAACCACCGCGTAGTTCTGGTTCACTCCCATTAAACTTATTTCAAAATCTCCTTGAACATGTTCACTTTTTTCTTGCACTACTTTCACATTTCTCACTCTACAACACTTACGCAATGATTTTCGTTGCCGCATCTGTTACATTTCTTCTCGAACGCAGGGTATTGCCTAGGTCCATGTAAAGTTGCACATCTTCGACGCTTACATTTGTGGCTCATTTCCACGGTCTCATTTTTCTCTTTGAGATCTTTTGTGGCATCTGAATACTTGTTGTGCAGTACTTTTATAGAATTATCCTTCAATTTATCCTTGCAATTGGGCTTTTGTAAATCCAGTTTTTTCAACTCGCAGCAATGACTCTTGCAGATCCTGACCGCAAACCCCTAACACTATTCGATTACGTATCATTTGCCCTTGCAGGCAATCGAATTCACATGTCTGTGCTAAGTTTTTGCTATCTGTTAAGAATTATTTGAAAGGTTCATCCTCCTAATGATCTCTTTTATAAAACAGATATGTTTCACTACCAACATTTGTTTTAGACACACAGTACATTTCAAACGCATCCTGAACTTCTGCCAGTTTACCTCTTCTGCCTGCATTTCAATTAAGCGTTGAACAATTGAAGAGCATCCTCAACTATTAATTTAGGAGAATGGTGACTTTAATTTCATCGTGCTTGGTTTCCATTTTCGTTGCTTTCATGTATTGTTGTGATGGTTATACGGCTTTAATATTATAATTAATATTTAAAATAAAATTTAGCTAGAGCCTCCCATCGCTAACATAAATTTCTTTTGGGTTCAGCAAATATTACAGATTTATGAAACGCTCAGGGATAATTATTGTGAGTTACTTTATGTTTGACTTAAATTAATAATAATAATAATAAAGTCTTTATTCTGAGATGCCAATTATGTACACAGAAAAACAGAAAATAAATACATTATTTAAGCAATGGCACAGCAGAACCTCAAGGCGCAGCTCAACCATGGCTGCTTTTCAGCTGAACCTTGCATATTATAATATAAACTTTTAAAAATGAAGTTAATACCTATTCATAAAAAAAAACAGTAGATTTACAATTATAATTGTGTTTAAATTATTATTAACTGCGTAGAAGACGCAAAGTATGGGCAACGAATCAATTATCAACAATAAAAGAATATGTATACAAGATAATATTAACGATATTAAAGGTTATGTTAATAATTATAGTTAGAAACAGTTAGGCGTAGTCACAAAGAGAAACTATTTTGTATGCGAAGCATAATTTTTAACAGATTTTTCTTGAACATTGCGGGTGTTAAAGCTTTAAGTGTTGCGGAGAGGCTGTTGTAGACTTTGCTAATGTTATACTGAAATGACCTTTCAAACAGAGCTGTTTTGTGTTGCGGAGGGGTAATTATACCTTTATATCTTAGATTTAAATTATGCACATCCGTTCTGAATTGTATCTTATTATACAGATAAGGAGGTGTTTTTTCAAATATAATTTTGTGATATAAAGAAGCTGTGCTAAGCATACGCCTGTTCTCCATATTAAGCCAGTTTGCTACAGGTAGTTTATATGAAATATGATCATATTTACGTATGACATAAATATATCTTAAACAGGAATTCTGAACTCTCTGTATTCTTTTAGATGTGTCTGAGTCAAGACAAGTGGAATATATTTCTGAACAGTATACAAAGTGAGACAGTACAAGTGCCTCGCACAGCATCTTCTTTAGCGGTTGTTCTAAATACATTCTATGGGGATATAGTATTTTAAGATTCATATAAGCTTTTTGTATACATTTATTAATATGCTCCTTGTACCTGAATGTGTTGTCCAATATGAGACCCAAATTTTTTGCAATACTTTTCACAGGCAATAATTTATCACCCATGGCCACATTTAACGTATTTTGTATGTTAGAACGATCACCATCTCTCCCAAATAGAAGTACACAAGATTTTGAAGGGTTTAGCACTAATGCATGTTTCGATGACATCTCGAGCAACCGATTTAAATCATATGTTAGTTCTTGGACAGCTGTATTGTAATAAGATGGGTTAAAAGATTTATATATCTGTGTATCGTCAGCGTACATGTGTATTTTACTGAATAAAATGTAATTATAAAAGTTTGATGTATAAATAGTATACAACAGCGGCCCTAAAATAGAGCCCTGCGGCACTCCTTGTGTTAATTGACGGGAGTTGGAGATTTTATCTTCTATTTTTACACTCTGTGGTCTATTACTAAAATAACTTTGAATTAATGTTACTGCACTTGCTGAAAACCCAATATAATGCAGTATTGAAAACAACAAATCATGGTTGATCGAATCAAATGCCTTGCTGTAATCAAGTAATGTAAGAACGGTTAAATCTCCGTTATCAGTTGCCCGTAAAATGTCATCCGTAATGCTCAGTAGTGCAGTAGTACAGCTATGTGATGAACGAAAGTATGTAAATGATGTCTTATTTGATTATTCATGATTTTTTCCAACAGTTTTGATAGGACTGGGAGAATACTAATTGGCCTTAGGTCTGAAAACTCTTGTGGATCGTTAATCTTGGGTACGGGAATAACTAATGCATTTTTCCAGCAGTCTGGAAAAATCTTTTCCGTAAGGCAAACATTGACAATGTGTGTTAGATATTTAAGAATTAAAGGCAAACATAAAATAATCATGTTTATATTTAAACCATCGGAACCAACTGCGTTAGTTTTTATTTCTAGAATTAGTTTACTAACTGTTTCCTCTGATACTGTTACAAATTTAAATTCATTTTGTTGATTTGCATTATTACAATTTAAATAAAACTGTTTTAAATCATTATCAATTTGCAATTTTGGTACATTATCAATAAAATAATTATTTACGTGTTCAGGGTTAGACAAGTGATTGGGTATTTGATGGTTTGATGGTTTGTGGATATCTAAAATTTTGAGAGCGTTCCAAATCTGTTTAGTATTTTGTCCTTCAGCTTTTTGGGAGTAAAAAGCCTTTTTTTCTTTCAAAATGCAGTTATTTGTTAAGTTTCTTAGTGACTTGTAATATTCCCAATGTGCCGGATTTTTAGATTTTTTAAATTTATTTTTTGCCTTGTTTCTTAATTTAATCATCAATTTAACGTTATCAGTCAACCAAGGGGCCGGTTTTTTAGTAATTTTAATTGTCTTCCAAGGAGCATGCTTATCAAATAATATCATTAAATTTGTATTGAATATAGCGATTTTTTCATTTACATCATTTACATAATATAACTGTTGTAAAGGCAAAGTTTGTAAATCAGTTTGAAGAACATCTGCATCTAAGTTTTTAAAGTTTCGAAAGGTTTTTATTAATGGATTTAGCTTCGGGGATTTTATATCAATAACACAATAAACCATATCGTGATCAGATTCAACATTTAGTTGAACACCAGAGGTTTTTATTAAAGTAGGATCGGTAGATATTATAACGTCGATAAGTGATGCCCTATCTTGTGAAATTCTAGTGGGGTCTGTGATGTGTTGATGCAAATTTAGGCATTCAAAAAATTCGGTCAGATATCTGGTACTAGGTTGTGACAAATCAAGCATATCAATATTTATATCACCCAAGAAAATAATTTTATCAGATACACATGTGCACAATGTAAAAGAAATTTCAAGTTCGTCAATAAATGTCTTATAATTAACAGAATGTGGCCTGTACGCAGTACCAAAAACAACTGTGTTTGATTTTAATTTTACTGAAAACCATAACTGTTCAATGTTCAAATTTGTTTCAATAATTTTGTAACTTAAGCCATTCCTTACGTAAGCTGCAACACCACCACCACGGCTACCACGATCTTGACGTATTATACAATAGTTTTGAATAAAAATATCATTATTGGTTGTATGCGAAGTCAGATATGTTTCTGATAAAAATAAAATATCATACTTCGGGACAATGTTTCGAATATAATTTATTTTTGGCAAAAGTGACCAGATATTTAAATGCGCTACTTGAAAAAGATTCGAATTTTTACTGCTACCCATAAGTTTGCGTTGATGTTCGTATGCCCCTACTTTTAGATAGAATCTAATTGTAAATTAAATGAATGTTGGCTAGCTCAGGTAAGCAGAGATCTTAACACAAGGTGTGGGTCCCCAATTACTTTTCTGAAAATTCTAGCGTACGCCCATGTACGTAGTTCAGATACCAGCTAAAATGCTACATCAGATCTAAATGAAATTACGTTTCTGAAAGTTCAATCAAGTGATTGTCGTTTGGTGGTTTTTAATTAATTAAATACAACTCAATGAGTAAATCTCACAGGTAAATTCATAATTTCCCGCTTTCTAGTAGCGTCAGTAACTATATTTTGTTTCTTTCAGGCAACACCCGTACCTGGATTGTTTTAAGCCCAAGCCAAGGAAGAATCCTAACCTCACTTCTGCACTTGGATTTTTCAATTTCAATTTTTACAAGGAAATAATTCGCTTGGGCTCTGTTATACAGCGACGTTTAAGCAGCTTCTCAGCAGGTACACATTGGTATAATTTATATTGGCTTCACCGCTAACCTGCGAAACCTTCTTTGCATGCCCGTCCGAACCTAGGCCGCAGCAAGAATGTGCCCAGATCTTCTCTTGGAGTCGGATGCCGGATGTGCGGTGTTGATGTGGTCCTCGTAGGGCTCGCCTGCTATCGCTGGAACTGCAAAACCGGTCCGGGATGTCCTCAAATGGGTCGAGATGGTGTCTCGGAGCTCTGCCGCAGGATCGAGATCGGTGTCGATGTTGAAAATTAACTTTAGGCGTTGGATTTTCTTGCCTTCATTTGTGCGTGAACACGACCACGTAAATAGCACTCTGGTGAATTTTTAAGGCTGTAACTGTATGTAAAGGTACTAAATTTTAAATTAAAACACCAGCCACTTTTCAAGCTGACACCAGCAAATTTTATTCAATTGTCTCTCTCAAAGTTATTAAAACAATTGCATATCAATATAAAACTAATCAAATCAAATTCTTCTAACAATTAAACACCTTAAAGCTAATCTCTTTACAAACTTTTGCTTATCTACTAAATTGTTCCATTAATTTTGTCAATTTTGTCTTTTACATCACTGTGTCCCGCACTTATTAACAATCCTTTTTCACAATGTTCTCACTGATCAGTTCTTCCATTCGTGAATTTCCACAAGAGACACTTCAGAGTTCAACTAAAAGTCCATTTTATTTTTCCACTCTTGCATCAAATTAATGTTCGGATTTTCAAATAATCTTGCATGTTAATTATTTATTTTCTTCCCTTTATTTGCCTTCAGATTTATTCCTGTGTGCTCTTTACACTCTGTTTTGCCTTCTGCATTTTTATACCTTTCAAGAACATGCTCAAAGAGAAATTTATACAACGATTTCTGAATTGCAATTTACCTCGACAAGCATGTGACCATTCTTTTCATAATCGAATTAGTAATACATGGATTGGCTTTTGCATTTTACCATCCCTTTTTAATATTCTAAACTAATTAAATATTGTGGTCCCATTCCTATTAGGTTTAGAACTCTGCCTTTCCTTTTATGTTACGATTTTAATACTTATTACAGGCATTGCTTTGCCAATATGATTGCTAATTCAAATTTGATTATATTTTATTTGTTGCCATTAAATTCTATCTTCCATTCTGAGCTTTATGACCTATTCATTAATTAGCTATGCTCTAGATATGCGATTCAGGGCTTAAGACCATCTCAGTGTATTGTAAACTGTTGTTTAAACTTACGCCAATTCTCACAAATGTACCGGTCAGTTGTAAATCTCTTGGTGGTTTAAACTCTTCCATCATATGATACAACATTTGTAGGTATAGCTTATACGCACTCTCTTTTCACTTATAGTTTTTCACACATTTATTTAGCAACACCATGTGGCATGTTTAATACAAGTTGTTTTCACACCAGTTCTCTATCTTGGTTGTATTTTTAGATAGTATTTGGTGATCAATATTTGACAAAAGTGCAGAGTGCACTATTTCATTCTTTAATGCGCTTATGCAAATTTAGAAATAATAAGTCGCCGAAGTCCCCTCAGGGATCTGTACACCCCACCAAAATTTTAAATCATTGTGTTTAAAAATATAGAAAATTATTCAACAGCATAGTAATCAAACCAATGAAATTGGTCAATTTGCAAGAAACGGCCAATCAAAATTGACTGTATTTGAAAACACCTAATGTCGCAGTGTTGTCACGCGATCCCGTACTCCTTTGACTGACATTTAGTGAAATTTGCAAATCGGCGTTGTTCTAAAAATTAATAATAAACGTTATATAAGCTCCACTATTGAATTAATAGTGAAAAACCTTAAAAAAATTTGCCGTCGAACACAGAGAAATTTAAACGCGATAATTTGCATGTAAATGAAAAAACCTTTAAAAAATCACCTTTTGTGGTACTATTATAAGCCTTGATTATTTTTTAAACAGTCCTATCAGCCAATGTACCTAATGAGAAAAAAAATCAAATCGACCAATAGCAACAAAATTACACTCACTATTTGCTAGTAGCTGATTACAGCGACTATTTTTTCACAAACTATTCAAATCGTTCTTCTGTTGTAACACAACTAGCTAAAAGTGGAATAAATGCGCAGCAGTTGTTAAAAAATAACAGGACGCCATCTGGAAGCTCCATCAAACCCTATTTACAACTAGGACTGTTTCAAAAATAATCACGCCGAATTTAATTCCTGGTAATATTTTTTTAAATAAATTTAACTAGATTAGTACTCATCTTTCTTGCTATTAAGAAATCCCACTCGTGGACTTGTGAATATACTTAAAATTATCAAAAAATTATCACCACTTATGTAATTACTGTTGATAATTCAAATTAATCCCTGATAATAAAATTACCCTAATAGCAGCGTACATAAATCAATACGCTGCTAATAGGCCATAGATTAATCGGCCCAGTAGCATTGCCACCTATAAATAAACTAAAGTACGTTTTTTTCCTATAAAAATGTTGAAGGTCAAAAAATTTAGGGTTTATATTGGCATTATTTGGAGTCCTTTAAAAAATATATGTTGGTAGAATTTGTTTTAGTGACGTTTTAGAAATAAAACTTGGTAGGAAATTTAAAATCTGGAATTAAAGGAGTTTTGTTTTTAGGTAATTTTTCGTAAACTTCTTTTTCTGGCAGCAGATCCAACAGTTCCTCTGCACACTTCAGAATTGCTTTTTTAACATTTAATTTTAAAAGATTCCGTTTTTACAAGTATTTATTTTCAAAAGAGAAAAGCTGACAATTTAATTTTAAATGTCAAAATGACACAAGTCGATTACAGAAAAACCTGACGAAAATAATTTAATTCTATTAATTAAAAAAACAGTTTTTCTAATTTTATCTTGACCTTGAAATTTTTTATAGGAAAAAATAGTATATTATGATACTAGTGTATAAGTACGCCTTTAAAGCAAGTGCGACGAGTTTAAGAACACGACGCGCTAGCGGAGTGCTTTTAACGTGGCTAGTGCTTTAATGGCACTTATACACGTGTATCATACGCTATTTTTTCTACGAGCGTAACAGAACTATAAAAACTTAGTTCGATGACAGTTTTCCGTCACATTGTGTCAGATATTCTAGGTTATGTTGACAGTCAAACTTAGGGCGGAGTGTTTTAATTTAGTATTAAAAAACGCCTCCAATGGCAACGTGCGAATAAGACGTATTTCCGGCGCTAATATTAAAAGTGCTACAAGCGTCGCTTTTGACACTAGAAACAGTGCAAAAAGCATATTATATGGCAAAAAGTTGTCATTTTGACACGATCGTAGAAAAACGTACTTTAAATGTCATTTCCAATTGACTGCAATAAAACAAAAGGTACCGTATTCAAACAATTGATGGTTCATTCTTTCAATATCACTTTAAAACGTTGGCTACTCTAAAGGACTGTCAGTTTGACAAATAATGACTTCAAATCTACAATGCAAAATAAATCCGACTTCTAAACCCAAACCTTCCCAAAAACGTGGTATTGGCTGCAAACGGCAGATGCCTCTCCTATTCGTGTAAGTAGCCATAACCTCAAAATCCAGTATGAGATGATGAATCCCTATCCTTAAACTTGGAACTTAAGTAATAGTGATGGACCCAAAAACTTTTGAGAGGGATGAAAACGATCCACGGCCTTTCCCGGGCCCAAACCGCTCCAGGCCCAACTCTCCGGTAAGTAGTTGCAACTCAGCGCAGTGATGCTCACTCCGATTCTTTCAGTATAAATTTACCTCCGAAGAGATGCGAGTGCTGAAAGACTGCAACAGGGAGAGCTTCTTCCAGCGGTGCTTGCCTCTGGGCGCCTTGCTGGGAGGCGGAATGTACTTCGGCGTCAAAACTGGTTTGTCGAAAGTTAACGTTGCTTTGTTGCGAACTAGCCTAATCAGCTCTCCACAGGGACCTTGAAGGGGCACCCGAAGTACGGTGCAGCGCCTAAAGTTGTAGTTGCGGTGGTTGTCGGCTATTTCATGGGCAAATTTTCGTACCAAAGCAAGTGCGCTGAGAAGCTCATGATGCTGCCCAACAGCCCCATTGGCGAAATGCTGAGGCAAAGGAAAAAAGGCGGCTTCCAGGAAAGGTAAATATTAAAACCACTGCGTTATTAAAAATTATTCGATTATTCGAAATCAATTCTTTATAACCAGATAAAAATTTTAAGCCCGTAACTATAGTTCATTTTGTGATCAACATGCTATGCAAGCTCTAATCTTACATTGAAATCAGTTTGGAACCAGGATTTGGCCCTGGCATGTCCTTGGCCCCGTTCAGTGGCATGAGCTCTTCGGACACTTACAGCGACTTGCCTCAACGCAACAGCATGGACTTAGACACGTCGAGGCCGGATAACGAAGGACTCGACGACTCGCAAAGGCCCTCTGTTGATAGTAATTAATTGATTTTGTGTTAATCTTGAGTTAACGGTGGCATTTTAGATCCCATGTATGAGGAGGAGATGCCTCCAATGCAAAAGCATGCAACCACTTACGACGAACTAAGAAAAAAAAATAGGGAAGAGTACCAGCACGGAAGAAGGACTGGCAGCTATAGGTGAGTTGGTTGTGGGTTCTGTTGCTTTTTTAATGTGCAACTTGTAGGTCCACCGCTGAACCCATGAGCCCTACTCCTAGCACGCCACCTTCACTGAGCAACGTACCTGAAATGCCAAAAGCGCAAACTAATAAATACGGGGATACCTGGGGCTGAATGTATGCTGCAAGGAACACTTGTTTGTAGATTTAAGTTGTAGAGTAGAAAATTAAAACGATTTTAAATACTGTAATTCATGTTTTCTTGTAGTTACTTACTCTTGCTACATTTTTGTCTTCCCCACAGGCATGAACGATTAGAAGTCTGTCTGTATTTTATCATAGGATTTCCCATAGAAGCTGCAACTTCTTAAAGTAAATGAATTGTAAGTTTGGTGCAGTCAATTGACATTTTACCCACTGTGTCAAAAATTTTTGGTGTAATTATTTGTTTTTGTTTGTTTATGTCCTACCAGTACATTAATTGAAATTTATGTCCTACCAGTACATTAATTGAAATTAATGACTATTTTAAGGTATCTTAGATACAAAATAACGCTCCAGGGCAATTATTTTCTTCATAAGAACACTAGGGTTATTGTGAAAAATTAACAGTATTTGTTTGCATGGATACAACTTTATTATGCACCACTGTCACAATGAAAATTAATGACAGCTCAGCTAATGTTACAAATCTAACTTAGATCAGCTAACTAGATACTATATCATAGTAATTATATGAATTGAATTATGAATATGAATTAGGTAAGAAAATTGGTAGGACATAAAACCTTGAAGGCACTACGGGCATTATGAGCTAAGAGCCCGCCCCGCGATTGTTGTACACACCTCGGGCCAAAGGCCCTCGGTTAGTACACTAACAATCTTGGGCTCTTATTTTACTCATAATGCCCTTAGTACCTTAATAACTATAATGACTCTATTTTAAGGTATCTTAGATACAAAATAACGCTCCAGGGCAATTATTTTCTTCATAAGAACACTAGGGTTATTATGAAAAATTAACAGTATTTGTTTCCATGGATACAACTTTATTATGCACCACTGTCACAATGAAAATTAATGACAGCTCAGCTAATGTCACAAATCTAACTTAGATCAGCTAACTAGATACTATATCATACTAATTATATGAATTGAATTATGAATATGAATTAGGTAAGAAAATTGGTAGGACATAAAACCTTGAAGGCACCCCGGGCATTATGAGCTAAGAGCCCGCGATTGTTGTACACACCTCGGGCCAAAGGCCCTCTGTTAGTACACTAACAATCTTGGGCTCTTATTTTACTCATAATGCCCTTAGTACCTTAATAACTATAATGGACAAGGTCTAGGCATGCAGAGTACCAGGTATCTTAGACACCGACTGCTATGGTCATATGGTCAAAGTCCTACTTAGAATTTTGCCGATGGTGTAATTACTGATTTATTAACTAAGAGTTTGCTTGTATATATCTATGATATATTGCTTTTCAAATACTTATAAATGACCCAAATCTAAGCTAAACTAATTCTACACTTTTACTCCACATCCATAGTTGTAAATATAGGCAGTATTTATTAATGGTACCTCCATGAATATCGAAACAATAGCTATTTATGCAACAAGTGCTAAAAGTCGACGTTTATGCGCGAGACATGAAAATTATGAAACGAAGCCGAAGGCTGAGTTTCATAACATGTCTCGCACATAAACGACTTTTAGCACGCGTTGCACACAATATTTTATCTACGACCTTAATTTTACCGTTATTAATCCATAAATATCGATTTAAGAAAGGTTTGCATCTGCGACACTTTTAATTTATGTCATAATAAACAGTAGGCTACGCCGCCCGGGCGATTGTTTGGCCACGCCCGTGCTGTCAAGGTGAGTTACGAAATGTAATTATTGATACTCCACATATGACTGTATTCATTACCTAACGCTTTTAATTATTTCAAAAACGCTTTACCTGTAACGCAAGAAGCAACTAGAATAGCTTTACAACTTCACTTGCAGTTTGAAATTGTAGTTTTATAACCTAACTTCACTTTTAGCCCGTGTGCTAAAAGTAAACAGCTGATTTCTTTAAACACGGTAAACTATAAAACGTCACTTTTAGTGAAACAATCTAGCGCTAAAAGGCCGGTGGTCGTAGATAAACTCGTTTTAAGTATATTTTTGAAACCACACAATGAATTTAAATTTAACAACGCACACTAATATTTGGCGAACATATGTAAACATGGAAACAACCAATCACAGGTGTCAGTTTCAGGATCGTGGTGAGCCATCTTGGACCACGATACTTAAAACTCATTTTCATTTGAGGTTACATTTAATTATATATTCGTAATTTTGTTATGAAAATATGAATGTCTTTTTATGGCATTTAAACAATACTAAAAATAGGTAGCTCATCACTTTTAACGTCAAATATTTTTAACGCAAATATCGAAAGATGTAAGTAACTAAAGGTATTATTTATATTAATTCTAATAAAAAATATACGTATAATAATAAACGGAAATTAAATATTTGAAAGCCAAAAACAGTATTGGAACTTTGTAACTAGCGAAGTAGGGAAGCGTACGCGAACGAATGCAGACATGAATTTTAAGTGCTGGCAATACAATACCCGATCACGGGCTTTATCCCAACGAAATTCACATAGTGTATCAGTGTAGAGTGAAATACAGTGAACGTTTAGGGAATAAAGGAGCAAAACAGTTAATAAGTGGGTAAACATTTAAGTATTACCGAAGTACGAGCGTGATTTCTAGTATTTAACATTACTATCTTGGTAAAATGGTTTTTACTGGCGGACAGAAGGATATGACTGGCGAGCCAGTCACCTTCTGGAGCCAATAAAACCTGTTATCTTGCATGTATTGTTGAATATTTTATTTGTTCCTCACTTGTAAATCACTATAAATTTACCATTTATTCACAATGTCAAACTGACAAGCAACTAAATTCATCAATATGACACATACTAAGGACGGCAACTCTGGCTTTGCACGCTATCATTTATCTATGAGTATGGGTGTAAAATTTTACAGGCTAGCCAGTTAAGAGCCATTTTAAAGGTGAATACAGTGTCTTGATAAATTGATGTTTACAAGTGAGGAACAAATAAAAACCAATATGCGACAGCATGGCACAAGCGAAACAAGGCCAACGACCGGCACTGTGATAGAATTATCGAAGACGGCTGAACAAAGGTGATATCTATAAAAAAAAAATACAGCAACAGACAAAATAAAGGAAAGGCGATAAATATAAGGGAAACAAAAGAGACAGAGTCTCAAACAGCAGTGAAGAAGCGGAAATAGAAGCCTTTAAGAAAAGCAGAAAAGTAATCAGGTCACCGACTGTCGAAGAAAGATTGAAGGCAAATACAGAAGAAGAGATTGAGGACCTAAAGAAAATACGGGATATGATCGACAAAATGATGGATGAAAGAAAGAAAAATACCGAAGAAAATAGAGAGGAAATAAGAAAGACAGAAAAGGAGTGAACAATTAAGAAAAAGCAGTTAATAGACAGAGTAGAAAAACTTGAAGACAAGCTAGAAATGATGAAAAAGGAGAAAAAGAGATGCGACGTAGTAATTAAAAGAGTAAAATTCGATGGGCAAAATAAAGAAAAAACTGCAATGCAAGTTTTGACTGAAAAGCTGGAAGTCGACGTGGAAGTAAAGAAAGTGACCGACCTAGGAAATAGGCTGAGCTGTCAATAAACATATTAGAACTAGATAGCTGGGCTTCGAAACAACAGATAATGAGTAACAAACATAACTAAAGGGTACAAAAATTTATATCGACATGACTTGGAAGGAGAGGAACGTACAGATGGAAATAGAAAAATTGCAAAAGAACAGTTGAAAAAAAGAAACAAAATAAAAGAATATAGAAAGATTGTCATCGATGATGAAGAATACATCTGGGACTACAAGGAAAAAGAAGTAGTGAAGCAGACAAAAAAAGTAAGTTGTCAAAACTGACGGACCAGCAAGAAGACAAAAATAGCAAAGAACAAGGAAAAGGAAAGCAGCTAAGATACGAAGAAACGACCACAGCTATGAAAAAGAACAAAGAAAACGACAAAAACACAAGAAAGCAAAAGAAAAATAACAAAAGTGTCATAAAAATAAGCACATAGAACGTGAGAAGCATAGGGGGAAAAGAAACTGAGATAGTAGAGGAAATGGAAAAACAACAACTAGATTATTTAGGTATACTAACGGAAACGAAAAGGATGGGTCAGGGCTTAACAAGAATAGCAAAAGGATACTGGCTTTACTGGTCGGGAGTTGAACAATCCGAAAGAGGAAAGAAAGGAGTTGGGCTGATGACACGACCAGAAAATATAGAAAGCACAGTGAAGGAAAATTTCGTAAACGTAAGGATGCTAACAGTAGATATAAAACTGGAGGCAAAAACAACATGGACAATAATAGTGGCATATGAACCAAACGAAGACGAGGCAAAGGAGGAAAAAGACGCATTCTGGGAGAACTTACAAGAAGAAATATTTAAAAAAATAAAAGTTATTATGTAGTGTTTTAACTCTACTGAGTTGACAGCACAAATCACTAAACTTTTATACGTACCCTACGCACCTGTTAGCTATTGACGACGTTTACGTGCAATTAAACCAACGAGCGGCAATTATGAAAATTTTATAAAGAACACACAATCGCCCTAGTTTTTGTTGCAAAGTAAAAAGCACCGCAGTGCGGGAATAATATATTAAAGTATGAGTGGATAACAAGGTCTTTAAAACAAGCGCGAGTTTTCGAGCACGACGGAGTAGCCGGAGTGCTCGAAATAGAGCAAGTGTTTTAAAGACCAGTTATCCACGAATACTTTACGCTATTTTTATTATACCTGCAATACTGGTAATAAATTACGCACTAAAAACTTAGAAATAATTTTTGTCGTGATAAATCGAGAGGGCATAATAATATTGCTACTGTAGTTACTAGAATTGTTTACGTTTTTGTCGCGTCCACGTCCGTTGTTGCCATATATGTATTACTATATTGCTAGCGGCTATGAGTGGGGAGGTCACGAAGGAAGTGAGCAGACAACCAACTCTTCAATGTATTTGGTGAGCTGTGCGCAAGCGCGGCGGCGTCGTCCGCCCAATGGGGAAGTGGTCAAGTTTAAAATTCGCTTCTAAAGGCGGAGTTCGAATTATCACGCATGCGCAATAGACGCTTTATACTCAGAGTGATACTATGTCCGGGACTACAGTGAATAGAGTTTATGTAATAATTTCCCGGCTAGTTTCAATAATCATCTAGTTCCCAGCTGTTGTTATGTCATGAAATTGATACATTACAATATGACTGCGAATAAAAGTTCTTTTACAGCACTCTAAAACAGCTCAGACAAAAAAGGACCAGTATAAAGAACAAAGAGATGTCTGTCGTTAAAGATTGTAATATCTGCAAATTAAATCTGGGCAATGAAAAGTATATAAAATGCGATTTCTGTGCTATGCCGTTGCATCCGGCGTGTGCTGGAATATCTCGAGCTGAAACGACTTGTCTCCTGGTGGCAAATCGGGCATTAAGCTATCGTTGTTCCGAATGTACATCTAAAAACAACGAAATATCTGAATTAAAAGATTTGATTTTAAAACTTAGCAGTGAATTATCTGAATTAAAATCGAATTAACTTATGACGGCGTCCATCGAGTTGACAGAGGAGCTAATCTCTGAAATCAAGGAGCGTAATCTAAGAGCTCGTAATGTAATAGCTTATAATGTTGAAGAATCTACAGCTACTACTTCACAAAGCCGGGTTGATGATGACACAAGGAAAATTCATAAACTGATGACCGATTTACCACTTGGAACAACTGTCGAGGTTAAACGTGTTATTAAATTAGGCAAACCATCTGCAGGGAAAAGCAGACCTGTTAAAATTATTTATCTACCGAAGATGGTGCTCGTAAAGTGCTGAAAAATAAAAATAACATACCGGCAACAAGCAATGTGAAATTAAACTCCGATCAAACAGTTATGCAATTAAATTATCTGAAGTCGCTTAGAAGCCAACTAGCCAAGTGAATTAAAAATGGTGAAACTGAACTAACCATAAAGTACATACGTGGTTCTCCCAAAATAGTTGAACCAAATAACTAATTAATAATATGCTTAACACCCACAACAAGAGCTTCGATAATTTTTCTGTATGTCATCTCAATGTGCGTTCCCTTAATTCTTCTTTTCATTACTTTTCCGATCTAATTCTGGAAAAAGAACATGACATCATAGTGTAACGCTAGCTCCCGTTTGAATTTGATTAGTTCAGTATTAAATAATATTTGCAAATTTAAACGTCGCCGACCTTTCGCGTTATCAAGAATTCGGTGTGTTTCAGCAAGATAAGATAGCGCAGACCGAAGTTCCGCCCGTGAAAACAGCGCGAACAAAGGCGAGACGCGCGCCGTTCCTCCCCACCTAATGGCTTTGCAGAGCATATAAAAGGGCTTGCAGAACGCATTTCAAAAGAGATTTCCAAGAGATTCCTGATTCTCCTCCAGCATTCATTCCAGCAAACACCTAATTCCCGATCCTTCATCCTGTCCTATCCAGAGAGTTTCTCCGTCGACTCTACCAGTACCTAGGGAACCGTTTCGAGGCTGAGTTCAAGTTAGTGGTTTCGCCAGAAACGCTTGACACTCCATCAATATTTTTCTCTAACCCTCCTAATAAGCTGAGTTCAAGTTAGTGGTTTTGCAGGAAACGCCTGACACGCCAGCAATATTTTCCCGAAACCTCCTAATAAGCTGAGTTCAAGTTAGTGGTTTCGCAAGGAACGCCTGACACGCCAGCAATATTTTCCCAAGACTTCCTAATAAGCTGAGTTCAAGTTAGTGGTTTCACAAGAAACGCCTGACACGCCAGCAATATTTTCCTTGTAAAAAATCCTACACCGAAAACCGTTTGTAATTCAGTAATAACTAACGTAATATTGAGATCCCAGCTCCCTTGCATTTTAAATTCACCGCCTTGCTATTCAAGCAGAATTAGAAGCTTCAAGCTATCTAAGTAGAATTTACCTGAATTAATCCTTGAGAATTGCAGCGGCCGTCTTGCCTGGGAATTCTGAGGACCGCACTGATAGCTTCGCCAAAGATTTCACCTGTAGGTGCCGAGGATTGTTAACCTCAAAAATCACGCCGATTCGGAGTTTCGTTCTCCGAGCGTAGCCCCGTCGTGCGGCGAATTCCTCGGAGTATTTCACCAACGAACTGTAGCTGCACAAATAGGGTGAGAACTCGCGTTAACAGTTTTAATTTGTTGTTTGTTGACAGAAACCAGAATTCGCAGATCGGCGAATTTGACAGACTGCCCGGCGTTGCAATCAGCGCGCAGCCCGTCCCGAAGAGCTACGAAGTAGCGGCCCGGCCGACCACGACGTCCTCGAACGAATCGCGCACGAGGTCACGCCTGCTACAACCAGGAAGCGGTAGTAGAATCCGTCTCCGCGAGAACCAGGAAGCCGCGTTTTTATACGATCGTTAATTTCGAGCAATAAACATCTCATTTAATTAATTGCACGAATATTTACTTATGTACGATAGTTATATAGCATAAATGTTATACAGGATACTCCGTTAGTGTGTTTTGCTTATTTATGGTATATCTGAGCTAACGATCGAACCCTACCTCCGATTTATGAGCTAACCCGTGGTAAATAAATATTACAACCTCTTATAAGCAGGGGGGAGATATTACATGGCGCCCGAGCAGGGACATGAATTCAGATATATGTACATAGATTGGCAAACACACACCTGCAGCTCCAGATGGCGCCCGAGCCCGGTAAACTCTGAAAATACCGAACCAGTAAATTTTGTTGTAATTTAAATAATGTACAAAACCTGTTACAGCCTAGCCGTCCAGGGGAATCTACCAGAGCCCAGAAACCGAGATGTTCCAGTCTAGAATTTCCAGATCCCCGTCCAGGTCCTGTCCGTTCTAGATAAGATCTTTCCGAGATCCCGTCCAGTCCAGAAAATCCTTCTCCAACCCTCAAGGACCAGCGGCTTCACTGCTGGTACGGGATTTTGCGTCCCGAGGTGCATTAGCTAATTGCCGACAATACTACGGACCGCCCGCGTAGTACCGTCTTCTGCGACCCTCAGGGATCAGTCTCATCAGTTGATTCGGGCCTAGCAACGGCACCCGAGCCAATGCCAGATGAAGATGCCAGAAGAATTCCAGAGGATGGCCGAAGTCCGCAGACCGCTCGAGACAATCCTGATGTCCCGTAGTCCGCAGTCCGTCCGAGACAATCCCGATGTCTGTCCCGTCAGTAGAAATTCAGCAGGTATCCGTATGCAAGCACCTAGTGCACCTGGAAATGGAATGCTTGTCAGTTGGAATGAATGCCGCCCCGGTTAGTAGTGCAAATGCTAAAATGTTATCCCTGTTAACTCCCTTTTGGAGCGTGCTCTCTGCCACCGTAAAACGGGATAATGACAGGAGATCGTAGACGAATAGTTGAAGCTTGAAGGCGAGAATGTGTTTACCAGAATACCGTGCACCGTTTTTTAGAAATTGTATGCTGGTCCCCGCAGCCTCTACAATTTGCCTTGCGATTCAATTATGTGTGAAAGAAGGCTATCCTGCAGCCTAGATGTTTCTTTCTTTTTCACGCTTAAAGGCTCCCAGTATTAATGTAATGTAGGTCGACACCGCGACCAATGCAACCGTTCCCAGAGCGTAATGTATTGTAGAAAGCGCTCCAGAGAGTCCTAGTCTTGTGTGAGTGTAAGTCGATACCTCGACGATGTCCACTCCGTGAGTTTGAAGCTCTTAGAAGGAATGCACGAGTAAAAGTGCGAGGGATACTATGAAACTCTTCGCTTAATCCCGATAAGCGTGAGGGAGTATTTCAGACGAATTCCCCTGTCCTGAGCGATCGATTTTAAAAGTGCGATTGATTTTAAAAGTGCGATCGATGTTATAGTAGTTTCCTCCTGAAGCGTACTTTTGCCACCGTAAACCCGGCTAATAGCAAGAGTTTGTAGATTTATTATCGAAGCTTGGAGGAGAAAATGTAAAAGAATGCCTCATTTTTCTTTTTTGTACCAGTCCCTGTAAATTAAATCCTGTGCACCTTTTTCCTAGAGATTGTATACTGGTTCCCGCAGCTTTTACAATTTTCCCTAGTGAAATAGTTTTTGTGAAAGAAGGTTATTCTGCAACCTGTATGCTTTCACATATTTAAATGCTTCCGGAATGTGTTTTCTCCGCAGAAATATCTCGAATACACGTTGAAACCGCAACCTCTGTGTTCAGCTAGGCCAGAATTTAGAGTAAAAGCATTTTACTCATCCTGTATATAGTTTCCGAAGATTAAAATTTTTACGCATCCTGTATATAGTTTCCGAAGAAACGCCTGCTAAAAATCTAGCACCCCCGCGTTTCCCAGTTTGAATGTTTTCTGTGTCCCGTCCGAATAATCACTAGATCTCCAGGTGATCTCTGTATTGTTTTGAGAACCCCCTTGAAGGAGGTGCCCACCGAACTCCCGTTTCCTCCGAAGGGACCGGCATATGTAAAGCTAGCTCCAGTTTCAATTTGAGTAATTTAATATTAAATAATATTTGCAAATTTAAACGTCGCCGACCTTTCGCGTTATCAAGAATCCGGGGTGTTTCAGCAAGATAAGATAGCGCAGACCGAAGTTCCGCCCGTGAAAACAGCGCGAACAAAGGCGAGACGCGCGCCGTTCCTCCCCACCTAATAGCTTTACAAACCATATAAAAGGGCTTGCAGAACGCATTTCAAAAGAGATTTCCAAGAGATTCCTGATTCTCCTCCAGCATTCATTCCAGCAAACACCTAGTTCCCGATCCTTCATCCTGTCCTATCCAGAGAGTTCCTCCGTCGACTCTACCAGTACCTGGGGAACCGTTCCGAGGCTGAGTTCAAGTTAGTGGTTTCGCCAGAAACGCCTGACACGCCAGCAATATTTTCCTCTAACCCTCCTAATAAGCTGAGTTCAAGTTAGTGGTTTTGCAGGAAACGCCTGACACGCCAGCAATATTTTCCCGAAACCTCCTAATAAGCTGAGTTCAAGTTAGTGGTTTCGCAAGGAACGCCTGACACGCCAGCAATATTTTCCCAAGACCTCCTAATAAGCTGAGTTCAAGTTAGTGGTTTCACAAGAAACGCCTGACACGCCAGCAATATTTTCCTTGTAAAAATCCTACACCGAAAACCGTTTGTAAATCAGTAATAACTAACGTAATATTTAAATCCCAGCTCCCTTGCATTTTAAATTTGGCGCCTTGCTATTCAAGCAGAATTAGAAGCTTCAAGCTATCTAATTGGAAATTAATCCTTGAGAATTGCAGCGGCCGTCTTGCCTGGGAATTCTGAGGACCGCACTGATAGCTTCGCCAAAGATTTCACCTGTAGGTGCCGAGGATTGTTAACCTCAAAAATCACGCCGATTCGGAGTTTCGTTCTCCGAGCGAAGCCTCGTCGTGCGGCGAATTCCTCGGAGTATTTCACCAACGAACTGTAGCTGCACAAATAGGGTGAGAACTCGCGTTAACAGTTTTAATTTGTTGTTTGTTGACAGAAACCAGAATTCGCAGATCGGCGAATTTGACAGACTGCCCGGCGTTGCAATCAGCGCGCAGCCCGTCCCGAAGAGCTACGAAGTAGCGGCCCGGCCGACCACGACGTCCTCGAACGAATCGCGCACGAGGTCACGCCCGCTACAACCAGGAAGCGGCTACCGTCCGTAGAATCCGTCTCCGCGAGAACCAGCAAGCCGCGTTTTTATACGATCGTTAATTTCGAGCAATAAACATCTCATTTAATTAATTACACGAATATTTACTTATGTACGATAGTTATATAGAATAAATGTTATACAGGATACTCCGTTAGTGTGTTTTGCTTATTTATGGTATATCTGAGCTAACGATCGAACCCTACCTCCGATTTATGAGCTAACCCGTGATAAATAAATATTACAACCCCTTATAAGCAGGGGGGAGATATTACAATAGCAATAACTGAAACTTGGCTCTCTTCAAATATTCCTTCCTCATACATACAGTTACCGAATTATGAATTAATCCGAGCAGACAGACCTATACGAGGAGGTGGTTTATGCTTTTATATTAAATCCGAAATTAAATGGAAAACGGTTGAGATGGACTTCTTAAATAATAACAACCTAGAACAATTATGGATAATTATCAATGTAGGAAAGCAGCAAATAGCTAAAGCCGTTCACAATCTTTTTGGGTCAGGTGAGGCTATGACCATCTAGTAATTTTGTTGGCAGCACCTCTGTTGCAACTAAACTCCCTCATGGAAATTGACACTTTTTGTATTAGGTTAGGTTGTTTTCAGTTTAAGGTTATATTTTCTGAATAGGTACATTGTTGCCGGATATTCTCTAGTCTTCACATCCACTCGCGTTCTTTTATATTTGGTCTGTCCTTTTTAAATTGGAAGTAGCATCGTTTAATGGAAATTTTTAGTTGTAACAAAATTATTTTCGGCATTTTGACTTTTCCTTTGACGGAAATTAAAATGATTTTTTCACATTTGATAAATCATTTATTTTCTTACGAATATTAAAATAATAAATCTGGCAATGTGGTGGCAAGAAAATGTCGAACAGACACTGACAGAAAAAAAAGTTGCATCCGCTACATCACCGAATCAGTTAGTCCAACATGAAAAGAAAAAATCATAGCCAACTCTGTCCCAAAAAGGTCGTGAACGGCTTATACGGGTGTAGTATACAAACCTCCAAATACTCCATATCTAGTTATCTAGATGAACTTGAATTAACGCTAGCCCATTTATCACTCCAAACTGATCAAATTATACTTGTTGGCGATACAAACATCGACTTTTTATCGAACAAAACCAACTTTCATTATTTTTTCAAAATACTGGATACTTTCAATCTGCGTCAAATTATAACTGAACCTACAAGAATTACTGAAACTACACACACACACTTCTAGACATTATCTGTATAAATAAAACAACTGTACCTATTCTATATGGAGTTTTGGATGCTGAAACTGTTTCAGATCATCGATTAGTTTTCTGTTATTTTAATTTAACCATATCAAAGAATGAACCAACCAAACTTACATATAGAAATTATAGCAACTTTAACCTACATGACTTTGCACGTGACGCACTACGTATGGACTGGAATTACATATACGAAATTGAAAATATAGACGAAAAGATTAAATATCTCAACAACATAACCCCCGTTCTCTTTGATACGCATGCTCCACTTAAAACCATATCTATACGCCATAAAACTTACAAACCCTATATAACTAATACAATTAATCAAATTATCAAGTTAAAAAATAAAGCATATCAGAAAATCAAAGCAACTAGGAGAGAAGAGCATAGAAAATACTACAAAGATCTTAGTAACAATCTATCTTTTGCAATAAAAGAAGAAAAAAAAGCATTTATAAATCACGAATTGATCAAAAAGAATCCAAACAAAACCTGAAAACTTTTTGAAACTTGGAACATACACAAAAAACCGGAAAATACCTTAGCTGAAAGCATCAGGAATGTCAATTCTATTAATGAATATTTTGCGAACAGCGCCAATGCAATGAAATAGATGAAGATAAATTATCATTTTATATGAACAATTATAAACCTGGTATTGACACAGAACTAACTTTTAAAATGGTAAGCTGTAAAGACGTTGAGGATACAATTACTAAATTGAAATCCAACGCAATGAGTACTGATAAATTAAACCTAAAAATGATAAATATAGTACTACCCTATTGTATACAACACCTGAAGGACATAATTAATGTATCCCTAACTTCAGGGCAATTTCCAGTAATTTGGAAAGCTTCACACATCCTTCCACTATCAAAAGTTGCAAAAGCGGTATCACTTCATCAACTTCGACCAATAAGTATCCTTCCAACATTTCCAAAGTTCTAGAGAAGATTGTTTCGAAACAACTGTTGGCGCACATCGAAAACTTCCAAATACTTCCAAACATACAATCAGGATTCAGAAGCAAACATAGTTGCGCTGTTAAAAGTTACTAGTGACCTAACACAAGCTATGGATGTTGGAAAGATCTCTATGCTCGTTTTACTAGACTACAGTAAAGCGTTTGATAGTATCAATCACAGCTTATTGATAGCCAAATTAAAATATTATCGTTGCAATGAGCTAGTTATTCATTGGTTTTATAATTATTTATTAAATCGCAATCAGTGTGTCAAAATAAGCAACAACATTTCTAATGAAGCCATTGTTACCCAGGGTGTGCCACAAGGCAGTATAATATACTACATTGGCGTGGTGAAGTTAAAAAGGAAACTTAAACCGAGAAGAATAATTAAAGACATGAAACTAAGGAAGATTACAAGTACATGGTAATAAACTATTGGCAAGCAAAATTAATCTACAAATGTGAATAACTGGAATAAAATACTAAGTCAAGTTTATTGGAGAATTACATTTGGCATCATATATTAACCGAATTGGAGTGCGTCGGGCTCTTTGGTGCTAAGGGAGAGTTCCAGAGGAGGACCATTAGTTCTAGGAAGTTGGCAGATGCAGTATTGGAAGTAGGTAACTGCAGATTTGGTTGCATACTGTAGGGAAGGTTTGAGTTGCTGATTCTGGACAGTTGGAACTTCTTGTCTGTCAGTGGGGCCTTTCATTGCGGTAAGGTGCTTGAGAGGTTGGATCAGTAGGCGAAGAGAAGCAGGTTGGTTGACACCCAGAACATTGTTGAACCAAATGAAAGGTGGTTGATCTTGAGTAGTAATATAATTACTAGAAAAGGAAATAAAGACTAAAAGGTAAATTAGTTATTAAAGAATTACTTACTGTTGTTGGTATTGTTGTGTAGGTACTAGTAAAGCGATCTGGTATTTGTCACTTAAATTTCAAATCTGTTTGACATATGCTTGACATGAGTTATTTTGACTTATAGGATTGATATTTAAAATTAGAACATCAAATTTCAGAAATAAGCAATCTAGATAAAGGAATCACTCCTGATTTTTCAGGAGCTAGCACAAATAATAATGATTGATATTCTAATAGTATATTATGATATGAGTTTTATAAGAAGCATTTTGTAGCACGCACGGATTTAGGGTACGACGAGCGAAGCGAGGAGTGCCCTAAAGGAGTAAGTGCTACAAAATGCCTTATAAACGAGGTATCATACAGTAGTTTATCTACTTTGCCATTTTTTAAAGAAAAAAAATGAAATTTTTAGTATTTTTATTATAGCATCGCTTTGTGTCTATTACGATACGCAAACGCGTATCGTAATAGCCTCAGTACGATGGCAAAGTAGATAAAAATAAATATAGCAATTTTAACTTGATAAAATAAAAATATAAATTATAGACAGATTAATATCACTATATCTGAAGGTATATAGCATATTTAAGGCACATCAACGTGGAGCCTTAACAATATTTTCTTAAGGTAGTTTCTAAACAAAATAAAAATAATATTTTTTGGTTGTGAATACCGAAGAAACAAGATAAGCAATAACATTTTTTGCACTTCAGGAAACGAAATGTAGATTTCGGTGTCTTCAATTGTGCCACTTTTCTACCTTCTCTATTACTGAGTTTATCATAGCATGTAACGTATCGACGTTGATCTTTGGACTGCAATTCCTCTAGACGATGCTGTTCATCTTCGTTTCGTACAGCTGGAACATTTTCATCAATTTCGAATAAAGTCTCGACGTGTTTGTGTCTGTATCATGTTATAGATATGTTACATTTTGTAATGCCTTTGTACATAATGTAAGCATTCACTACAGCAGTTCATAATAATAGCTCAAAAGCAAGCTTTTTATACCATTTTACCCCTTTGCATAAATGTATGATTTCAATTGATCCGATAGATCAATGAATGATTTGCTGAAGTTATGATCTGGAATAAAAACAGGTTTGTCAATTTCATCGCTTCGTCTTTGAACTCTAACTTTATCTGCATTGTGTTTTGTGCTTAGATCTAGTACATCACGTTTGTCGTCCCACTTAAGAACGATTACACCGGTGTTACTTTCTCTTGCAATAACATCACTTTTTTTGAGTTTTTTTATCTATTACATCCTTCGGATTAACTCTTTTATTTTTTTAAGCGTGCCCACCAAATGAGTTTCTTGTTTTATAAGTTTATGAACAAGTTCAATGCTGGTGTAAAAATTGTCTGTGTAGACAGTGCGATCTCGATCTAGCAAAGGCGCCATAAGAGACGGAACAATTTTTGTTGGGGCACTTAGATTAGGATCTTTATCTTTTCCACAGTAAACCTTTAAATCGTATAGCCATCTTTGCAACATAATTTATAGAGCTTAATTCGAACTTTGTACCATTTATTTTTAATAAATTGTTTTGACAAGCGTCCCCTAAAAGGTAGCGATGATTCATATATACAAACTTTGTGACGTTAGGGCCGGTCGAAATTCGTATTTTTACACATTGTAATGGGTGCGAATTTTGACGTCGCTAAAACATCGCCACAATCAGGTAAGAGCAACTCGTGGACGCACGATTGGAGACAAAGCAAATTAAACCTCGCGGTGCGCGAGTACACGACGGGCCGAGTTACAGGCATTCCTGCCCAAACTTCAGCCCGGATATATATATATATATATTTCGTATGAGCCCGGATAAGGAGGCCAGAAAGGTATAAAACCAGGTAACCCAGGAGGCTAGAAAGACTTGCGTCCACCGATCCAAACCAGCAACTGCTCTAATCTGGAGCTGTTCGCTCCAGGCCCTCTTGGGCCTAAACCCTGATCCTATCCGACCTGACAATTGATTTCTGAGACCAGTATTTCCTATAAATAACCAATTTTCTGTTAAAGCTTAATGTGGCTTGTTGATTAAACACTGACGTTTCGTACCCTCTGAAACCGCTTTTCAGTCAAACTTAAATAAAATATATAAATAAATTAAGATCTTAACTCACCTGTGGGGATGCTATTTGCTAGCTTCTAGCAACCTCTTGCAGTGCCTTTGTATCAAAATCCAAGCTCCAAGAAGCAATTTTGATCCGGAACCTAAACATAGGTTATTGTTGCAACTTCATGAAAAGCAGCTAAATTCACTGTCGTAATTTCACTTGTTACTCCATCCGGGAACTGCAGTGGACCCCGAGTAAGGGCACTTGCCCTACTTAAAGTTCAAAGAAACTAGCCCTGGATAATAACGAATTTAACCCCTTTTTCATTGTGCTTCTAGAACCGCCGATACGAGAGGACGTCACGCAGCACGGCGCTCGAATACTGGTATCGTTTACAATCGGATCTCCAAAGGCGAGCGGACGAGAGAATTATAGTGGGTTGCCCAACCAGCAAGGCGCTCGACAGTCCGTTGACAGAATTATATCTTTCTTTATTCATTGTACATTACACAGAATTTTATTATTTTATTTTTAGTTGTCTTGTAAATATTTAAATTAATAAATACTTAATTTTACGTGTACTTGATTTTTATACTTGAGTTTATAAATCGAACTTTGGCTTTCTGACTACTCCTAAGGGCTAAGTTGTATCAAAAATAAAAGTTGTAGTAATTAAGCAAACCAGTAAAGAATAATCAATCATTAATCAGAGGCAAGCGTTGCAACTTCACGTTCTGGTTTATATACCTCTTTGTGTGTATTTACCAAATTATTCAATAATAGGCTTAATTTTGACAAACTGTCATTAGGATCAGCATTTTCATTGTTGTTAAAATGAAGCATACGCATAAGTAGTTCAAAGCGCTGTCTGGATATTGTTTGACATTGTTTGAATACAAACTGCTGTTTCACCAATAATGGGCCATTTTGAGAAATCTTGCCAATCCTATCTATAAACATAAAAAAGTGTTTATTTGTTCTTTCTATCTGTGAAGGCGCGAAGAACGGGACAGTTCTTTGCTTATAGCATGGTGTGCGTATCGATTCGTTTCAGTAATAATTAAGGCTACGAAATTTTGATCAAAACATATTTTAAAGAAGTCAGAAGGGCCTTAGGCAATACAATTTTCGCTGATGTCATTTTGTGGTCCCACAGAATTAATATATAAGGGAAAGTCTCGTAAAAACGTACCTGCTACTGATGATCAAGTAATATCTTCGGCATTGATTTATCCATCTTCATCACCCTCATTATCTTCTACAATGCAATATTTTTGAATATTACAGCCTCTATAGTATTATCAACAAGCTGTAGGGGCAGCTACAAGGTGAACTGCTGAGATTGACGAGAGGTAGAAGAAACGGCAACCAAATCTTCTTCAACATGTTTTAACAGATTTTGAGATATCTTAGCGTGTTTGTCGTAAACTAACCAAAAAATATGTAGATTTAGTACAAATTATTGTTATAATAAACTCTAGTAACAGAAAACCTTACTTTTTTTTCGTTTGAAAATGTCTTCATCTGAAGAAGAATTATGTGTGCTTAGAGAGTCTGGAATATATACCTCCGAGGAATTGTCTTGAAATTGCAGCGGTTTTGCTTTTTCACGTACTGCTCATCATCAGACAACATTTCATTTTAGAATTTCACCAATCGCTCTTGCTCATTTTCATAAGCTTCACTCATCTTTATTATCGTAACAGCTACTATGCATCTTTACCATATCAAAGCCAAATTGTAACTAAATCCGTGTACACATATGCATTATGCAGGTGTATGACTCACAGCGGCAAAAAATAAGACGTGCCCGAAACGTGGGAACCAAGGTATGATTCACAGAGTTCAAAGCTGCAGGGGCTCCAAAGCCCAAGCAGCGGTCTTGTTTTGAAAATACAATTTTTGAGCCATATTTTGAACTGAGAGAAATGCGTTAAAACCCCTCACCACACAGATATTTAACAACTGCTAAATACGTATTTCGACAGCCAAGTTGCCATCATCAGTAGCTATGAAAAAACTTACACAGCAAAATGGCAACGATATCTTCGTGACCTAATCATAAATGGAAGTGGGCGATTCCCGCGCATTTTACAGCTATTTATACTGTCTGACCTGGAGGGCGTGACCGAGGGCTAATTAACATGGCCGACGGTCAATTTAATTTCAATAAATCACACAAAATGGAGGATAATAGTTTGGATTCAAACAAAATTGACGAGTTAGTTAGATTAACTACACATTGCATGTCCGAGAACTGCTTCCAAATAGATGGAAAATTATATGAACAGCACGAAGGAACAGCAATGGGAAACAGCCTTTCCCCTTCTTTGCCAACCTTTTTTTGTCAAAATTAAAAACTGAATTTAAGAATAACACAGACTATTTCCCAAGGATTTGATTTAGGTTTGTGGACGAGATTTTTTGTTGTTTTCGATTTATCTAAATGTAGTATTGATAATTTTTTGAATCGGTTAAATTCCAACTTTCTTAGCATAAAATTCACATATGAAATGGAAAACGAAGGACAACTGCCATTTCTAGATATCTTAGTAATAAGAAATAAAAATAAGTTGGAATTCGATGTTTATAGAAAAGAAACCAATGTAAACAGATTTATTTTAGCGGATTCAAATCATTGTTTTCAGCACAAAATGGCTGCTCTAAATTTCTTAGTGCATAGACTGCTAACCTTTCCTTTAAACAAAGATCGATATACCACTGAACTTCAGACCATAAAAAGCATCGCTGTGTACAATGGTTTCTCTTTTAAACTTATCGACAATTTGATTAGGAAACAAAAACAAAATTGCACTTTAAAAATTCCACAACTCTCGTCAGTCTTAGAAGTGAAGGACTCAAGTACATCAAAATTCCGTTTCGCCCGGCTACAAAGGGCCTAGCAAACATTTTTAATGGATCGGGCCATAAAGTTGTGAATGTTTCAAACAAAAATATTAGAAATTTGTTAGGAAATCCAAAAGACAAACTGAGGACTTTAGAGAAATCTGGAATTTGCGAAATTAAATGTTCCCATTGTGATTCTTAATATATTGGGCAAACACGTCGTAATTTTGGTATTAGGTTTAAAGAGCATTTAGCTCATTTTAGATTCAACAGATTCGAAAAATCGAGTATTGCCCAACATATTTACGAAACGGGTCATAGTATAAAAGAGGATGACCTAAAAATTGTAAAGGCGTTAACTTCAACAAAGCAACTAAATTCTTTTGAAAGCTTGGCCATTTTTAAGAACCGAGATGGTGGACCTATACTTTCCTCCATCTTGTATGATTTGTTGAAGTTAAATTGACCGTCGGCCATGTTAATTGGCCCTCGGTTGCGCCCTCCGGGTCAGACTTCCATTTGTGATTTGGTCAAGAGTATATTGTTGCCATTTTGCTGTGTAAGTTTTTTCGTAGCTACTAATGATGACAGCTTGGCTGTCGAAATACGTATTTAGCAGTTGTTAAATATTTGTGTGGTGAGAGGTTTTAACGAATTGCGATATTTTCAAACCACAGGCTCCAGCAGTGTTTCATTTTATTTATAGAGAAAATTACAGTTTGCGCTTAGGGGATAAACATTTTGGGTTCCATTTGGGCGATCAACATATTAAACGTTCCTAGTTATTCTAGACCTTAAAATATTATATTCTAAATAAAATACTGAATAATCTTTCGGCTTGGGTTACTGTTATCTCTAGCAATAATTATATTTGGTAATAATAATCTCACTTTAATATTTTACATATCATTTAACAACTGAATTGGAGGAAGATTAGTTTCATTAAATGTAATATAGGACATATGACGTTGACTTTCAGATGCAAGACTTCATCATCACTGATTTCTTTACATTGTGATTATAATACATTCAGCTGATTTTGATAAATTTTATTTGGTTTGCCTATAAATCTCCGATTACAAATTGTTTAATTTATACTTCATTTTTTACTCCGGCGCCGCAACAAAACTCAACGTTAAATTACGTATAACCAAAGAGTAGATAATATAAAGGGATTTCGCTGCTTCGTATTTGAGTGTCACAAATCCAGTCCCAGCTTGCCCTTTTTGCTTCTGGTGGCCGGGATTCGGGCTCGACTCGGTTGGGCTCTGCTCGTCTCGGTTCGGCTCGGCTATGTTCAGCTCAAGTCGGCTCAGTGCACGAGCTCGAGCACCAACTCGAGCTTGAGATTACTTATGAACGTTTCTCTGTCTCTGTCTGTCTGTGTGTTGCACGAGCTAGTGCTGGCGCTGGTGCTCTAGATCGAGCTCGTGCTGGAGCTGCAGTACCAGTACGAGCTCGAGCACCAGCGCCAGCTCAAGCTCGAGCACCAAACAGACAGACAGACACACAAACAGACAGACAGAGAAAACGAAACACCCACTCGAACTGGTGCACGAGCTGGTACTAGTAATCAAGCTCGCGCTTGAGCTCGTGCTCGAGCTCGAGCACCAGAAGCACAGACAGATTGACAGGCAAGACAGAGAAACACCCAGAAGTAAATTCAAGCTGGTGCTCAAGCACGATCTAGCGCTCTAGCACGAGCACCAGCTCGAAAACCAGCTTGAGCTTGAGCACGACCTCGTGCAGCAGCGCCAGCAGCTCCGTAAGCTTGAGCATCAGACGGACAGACAGACCGACGGACATACAGACAGAAAGACGGAGACAGAGAAACAGCCATAAGTAACCTCGAGCGCGATTAGGTGCTCAAACTGGCTCTCAAGTATCAGGCCGAGTTCGAGCTGGCGTAAAGGTGGTGCTCGAACACGATCTTGTCCTCGAGCACCAGAGTGACAAACCGACAGACAGACAGACGGAGAAACACCAATAAGTAAACTTGAGCTTGCTCTCAAGAACGATCTAGAGCTCTAGCACGAACACCAGTTCGGTAACCAGCTTTAGCTTGAGCATTAGCTCTTGCCGCAGCGCCAGCTCGAGCTCGAGCTCGAACAACAGCACCTACTCGAGATCACATATGTGTGTTTCTCTGTATGGGTCTCTCCATCTTTCTGTGTGCCTGCCTGATGCTTGAGCTCAAGCACGAGCACGAGTTAGAGCTCGAGTTCGAGCTGGTGCTGGTGCCCAAGCACGAGCACCACCTCGAGCGCCAGCTCGACCTCGAGCAAACAGACAGACAGACAGATAGAGAGACCGAGAAACAGACAGGTTATCAGACAGACAAACAGAAAAACACCCTTTAAGTATACTCGAGTTTGAGTGCACCAGTTCGATCACTATTTCTAGCACCAGCTTTAGCTCGAGCTCAAGCAACAGACAAAGAGACACACAGACAAGATAGAGAAACAGCCGTAGGCAAGCTCGAGCGCTAGTAAGTGCTCAAGCTGACTCTCGAGTACGAGCTCGAACTGGTGCTCGAGCACGAGCTCAAGCTCGATCTTGTCTTCTAGCACCAGCTCCTGCTCGAACTCAAGCTCGTACTCAAGCTATAGCACCAGACACACACACAGAGACAGAGAAACAACCATAAGTAGAACTGAGTTCGAGCATCAGCTCCAGCTCGAGCTTTAGCTTTAGCTCGAGCTCAAGATTACTTATGATTATATGCTCAGGCTTGAGCTGCCGCTGGTGCTTGAGCTGGTGTTCGAACTAGTGCTTAAGCATTCAAGTTGGCGCTCAATCTCGTGTTGGAGTACCAGCGCCAGCTCATGCTCGAGCACCACAAAGATAAGCAAGCAGACAGACAGGCAAACAGACAGACAGAGGCAGAGAAACGCCCACAAGTAAACTTGTATGTCTAGTGCTAGAGCTCTACGCCAGCTCGAGATCGAGCTCGTTCTCGACCACCAGCTCGTGCACCAACTCGGGCTCGAGTTTACTTGTGGGTGTGCCATCATCTATGTCTGTCTGTTTGTCTGCCTGTATGGTTCCCGATCTTGAGCTAACGCTGGTTCTCGAGTTCTGGAGATTACTTATAGGTGCTTCTCTCTATGGCTCTTTATGTCTGTCCACCTGTCTGGTGCTCGGGCTCGAGCACGATATAGAGATCGAGTTTGAGTTGGGGCTGGAGCTCAATCTAGTGCTAAAACAAGATATTGAGTAGGTACTCGAGCACCAGACATTCAGACCGTAGACAGACATAGACATAGACAGAGAAATACTGGTAAGTAATCTTGAGCTCAAGCTGGCGTTCGAGGTGGTGCTCGAGCGCAGGGTGGAGCTGGTGCTCGAGCGCAGCGTGGAGCTGGTGCTCAAGCTCAATCTGGCGGTCGACCTGGTGCTCGTGCTAGAGCTCTAGATCGTGCTTAAGCACCAGCTCGAGTTCAGTTGTGGGTGTTTCTCTGTTTTGTATGTCAACCTGTCTGTCTGTCTAGTGCTCGAGCTCGAACAGAACTGGAGCATGAACACCAGTTCGAGTTGGTGCTCAAGGCCCCTCTCGAGTCGGTGATCGAGCACGAACTAGAACTGGATTTCGTACTTGCTCTCTGAATGTCATTTTTTGGCAGTGGTCGATTATGATATGTTTTTCGGACTTTTTCCACTGTCTAGGGTGTAAATCACACAACGTTTCGGGAGTTTTGTTCTACTTCCGTCTTCGGGTGTTCCTGGGGGAGGCACAAATTTAAGTTGAAAACGTACATGATCAGTCCTTCTCAGGACTAACCAGGAACACCTGAAGACGGGAGTAGAACAAAACTCCCGAAACGTTGTGTGATTTACACCCTAGACAGTGGAAAAAGTCCGAAAAACATATCATGGATTTTGTACGTTGGTCATAGTAGGGTAATATTATTTTTTATGATGATTGCCCTACATTTAAATTTTGTCGCACTATCTCATGCAATGTCGCTAGAAGAATTGTCTTTTTAAAAATAACGATTACGATCTCTAGAAAACACACAACATTTTTTGGGGATAAACGATATTTAGCTGTTTCCCTGTTATTTTAATCTTCTTGGGTACAGTATAAGTTTATTTCTTTATTTTATTACCTTTAAGATGAAATACGTTATATTTTGTTGTATTAAGGTGCAATAAAAAACAAATTTATTTACTCTTTGCCTCTTTTAAACTTTTGTGCCTAAGCTGTTTACTTTTTCAATTTTTAAGTCATATTTCTTCACCTCTTCATAGATCCTATTTGCAATATTTTAATGTCTGAAAAATCGACCTCTGTTGATTCGTAATCAAATTTTGAATCGCGTTTGTTAATGTTAACAAAGAATGGAAGTTAATTCCAAATTAAGTTTTTTGTAAGACTGGCTGTGTGAAAGACTAGGGTTTGGCGAAAATAATTTTAATTACTTTCGTCAAATTCGCAGTCGGAGATTCACTCCGTTTTCTCTTTTAAAGTTTGAAATTTTCTCAAGGCCAAAAAAACTCAAGTCACAGAAGGGATGTTTAAAATATTAACAGCCGTTCCTACAAAGACCACTTTTTTTGTGATTAACTATTTTCGTAGTTATACAGAAATAAAAAGTTACATAGGATTATATATGGTAACTACGGGATTGCTTCAGAGCGTTGATATGTTAACCTTGGATATAAGCGTAATTTATCTGATAGTGTTCCATGTTCTTCCGGGGGTTGAAATTCCTCAGTTTCTTGGTATCTAATTCTGCATAAATGCAACTGGGGTTGTAGCAACCGCTCTAACAACACGTTTGGAACACACGGAGAAATACTTTAGTACTACAATAATTTTTCTACTTCCAGAATATTCAAGTATCTTAATTTAGTCTTCTAACACATTATAACGACTGAAATGCACGTTTTATAGAACATATTAGTTACAAAGAACATACTGGGCTAATAAAACTGTTAGTACGGATCATAATATAAGAATTTTAGCTCGAGTAAGCTTGGCATCATTAACAGGTACTGAATAACAAGCTTATAGTGGACTGAAGTTGTAGCCAAACTTCTAATAACACGTTTGAAACACACGGAGGCATACTTTATTAGTACAATAATTTTTTCTGCTTACAGAAAATTCAAGTATTTTAGTTTAGTCTTCTAACACTTTATAACCTCTGATATGCACGTTTTGCAGTACAAATTAGGTACAGAGAATATTACTACGCTAATAAAACTGTTAGTGCGGCTCATAATATAAGAATTTTAGCTCGAGTAAGCTTGGCATCATTAAAAGGTACAGAAGTGGACTGGAGTTGCAGCAAACCCTCTAAGAACACGTCTGGAACACACGGAGATATACTTTAATAGTACAATATTTTTTTCTGATTCCAGAAAATTCAAGTATTTTAGTTTAGTCTTCTAACACTGTATTACCTCTGAAATGCACGGTTTGCAGTACATATTAGGTACAGAAAATATTACTAGGCTAATAAAACGGTGAGTACCGCTCATAATATAAGAATTATAGCTCGAGTAAGCTTGGCATCATTAACAGGTACTGTGTGACACGTTTAGAGTGGACTGCAGTTGTAGCAAACCCTCTAATAACACGTTTGGAACACACGAAGAGTTACTTTACTACTACAATAATTTCTTCTGCTTCCAAAAAATTTAAGTGTTTTAGTTTAGTCTTCTAACACTTTATAACCTCTGAAATGCACGTTTTGCAGTACATATTAGGTACAAAGAATATTACTAGGCTAAGCCCACGTGACTCCTGTAAGCCAGTTTTTATTGATAAGCAACTCTTAACAGTTCCGTCCCTATTTATTTATAAATGTTGCATGTATGTAAAGAGACATTTTAACAATTTTACTCAAGCTTCTTATAATCACTTTTATCCGACTAGAGGTGGTAACCACCTACTAATACCAATACACAGAACAGTAAGGTATGAACATGGACCTTATTATAGTTGCATTAAAATCTATAACTGTCTACCTAATAATATAACAAATGAAACAAATTTGGTTAAATTTAAGTTACTGCGTAGTTATCAAATTGAAAAGTGTTTTTAGAAAGTATGTGATATCACGACTATTTAGTGTAAATTGTCTGTGATATTTTTTTTATGTTGACTTGTCCCATACTATTGTGGTCAATGGATTAATAAATTTACAAATATTATTATTAATAATAAAACTGTTAGTACGGCCCATAATATTAGAATTTTAGCTCGAGTAAGATTGGCATCATTAACAGGTACTGAATGATACGTTTAGAGTGGACTGGAGTTGTAGAAAACCTTTTAATAACACTTTTGGAATACACTGAAATATAGATTACTACTACAATATATTTTCTGCTTACAAAAATTCCAAGTATTATAGTTTAGTGTTCTAACAACTTATAACCTCTGAAATGCACGTTTTTCAGTATATATTAGTTACAGAGAATATTGCACGGCCAATAAAACTGTCAGTACGGTTCATAATAAGAGAATTTTTGCTTTAGTAAGTTTGGCATCATTAACATGTACTGAATAACACATTTAGAGTAGCCTGGAGTTATATCAAACGATCTAATAACATGTTTGGGATACACTAAGAAATAGAATACTATTACAATATTTTTTTTCTGCTTACAAAAATTGCCAGTATTATAGTTTAGTGTTCTAACACTTTATAACCTCTAAAATGCACGTTTTACAGTACATATTAGTTACAGAGAATATTAATAGGTTAATAAGACTGTCAGTAAGATTCTCAATATAAGAATTTAAGCTCGAGTAAGGTTGGCATCATTAACAGGTACTGAATGAAACGTTTAGGATGGACTGGAGTTGTAGAAAACTCTCTAATAACACGTTTTGGATACACTGAGATATAGATTACGACTACAATAAGTTTTTCTGCTCACAAGAATTGCAAGTATTATAGTTTCCTGTTCTAACACTTCATAACCTCTAAAATGCACGTTTTGCAGTACATATTAGTTACAGAGAATTTTATTGGGCTAATAAAACTGTCAGTACGACTCTTAATATAAGAATTTTAGATCGCGTAAGCTTGGCATCATTAACAGGTACTGAGTGACACGCTTAGAGAGGATTGGAGTTGTAGCAAACCTTCTAGAACACACGGAGAAATATGTTACTACTCCAATAATTTTTTCTGCTTTCAGAAAGTGCAAGTATTTTAGTTTAGTCTTGTAAGACGTTATAACGTCTGAAATGTACATTTTGAAATACATATTAGTTACAGAGGATATTAATAGGCTAATAAGACTGTCAGTAAGATTCTTAATATAAGAATTTCAGCTCGAGTAAGCTTGGCATCATTAACAGGTACTGAATGACCCATTTAGAGAGGATTGGAGTTGTAGCAAACCTTCTAATGACAGGTTTGGAACACACGGAGAAATATGTTACTACTCCAATAATTTTTTCTGCTTTCAGAAAATGCAAGTACTTTAGTTTAGTCTTGTAAGACGTTATAACGTCTGAAATGTACATTTTGAAATACATATTAGTTACAGAGAGTATTAATAGGCTAATAAGACTGTCAGTAAGATTCTTAATATAAGAATTTCAGCTCGAGTAAGCTTGGCATCATTAACAGGTACTGAATGACCCATTTAGAGAGGATTGGAGTTGTAGCAAACCTTCTAATGACAGGTTTGGAACACACGGAGAAATATGTTACTACTCCAATAATTTTTTCTGCTTTCAGAAAATGCAAGTATTTTAGTTTAGTCTTGTAAGACGTTATAACGTCTGAAATGTACGTTTTGAAATACATATTAGTTACAGAGAATATTAATAGGCTAATAAGACTGTCAGTAAGATTCTTAATATAAGAATTTCAGCTCGAGTAAGCTTGGCATCATTCACAGGTACTGAATGACACATTTAGAGAGGATTGGAGTTGTAGCAAACCTTCTAATGACAGGTTTGGAACACACGGAGAAATATGTTACTACTCCAATAATTTTTTCTGCTTTCAGAAAATGCAAGTACTTTAGTTTAGTCTTGTAAGACGTTATAACGTCTGAAATGTACATTTTGAAATACATATTAGTTACAGAGAATATTAATAGGCTAATAAGACTGTCAGTAAGATTCTTAATATAAGAATTTCAGCTCGAGTAAGCTTGGCATCATTAACAGGTACTGAATGACACATTTAGAAAGGATTGGAGTTGTAGCAAACCTTCTAATGACACGTTTGGAACACACGGAGAAATATGTTACTACTCCAATAATTTTTTCTGCTTTCAGAAAATGCAAGTATTTTAGTTTAGTCTTGTAAAACGTTATAACGTCTGAAATGTACATTTTGAAATACATATTAGTTACAGAGAATATTACTTGGCTAATAAAACTGTCAGTAAGATTCTTAATATAAGAATTTCAGCTCGAGTAAGCTTGGCATCATTAACAGGTACTGAATGACACATTTAGAAAGGATTGGAGTTGTAGCAAACCTTCTAATGACAGGTTTGGAACACACGGAGAAATATGTTACTACTCCAATAATTTTTTCTGCTTTCAGAAAATGCAAGTATTTTAGTTTAGTCTTGTAAAACGTTATAACGTCTGAAATGTACATTTTGAAATACATATTAGTTACAGAGAATATTACTTGGCTAATAAAACTGTCAGTAAGATTCTTAATATAAGAATTTCAGCTCGAGTAAGCTTGGCATCATTAACAGGTACTGAATGACACATTTAGAAAGGATTGGAGTTGTAGCAAACCTTCTAATGACAGGTTTGGAACACACGGAGAAATATGTTACTACTCCAATAATTTTTTCTGCTTTCAGAAAATGCAAGTATTTTAGTTTAGTCTTGTAAGACGTTATAACGTCTGAAATGTACATTTTGAAATACATATTAGTTACAGAGAATATTAATAGGCTAATAAGACTGTCAGTAAGATTCTTAATATAAGAATTTCAGCTCGAGTAAGCTTGGCATCATTAACAGGTACTGAATGACCCATTTAGAAAGGATTGGAGTTGTAGCAAACCTTCTAATGACAGGTTTGGAACACACGGAGAAATATGTTACTACTCCAATAATTTTTTCTGCTTTCAGAAAGTGCAAGTATTTTAGTTTAGTCTTGTAAGACGTTATAACGTCTGAAATGTACATTTTGAAATACATATTAGTTACAGAGAATATTAATAGGCTAATAAGACTGTCAGTAAGATTCTTAATATAAGAATTTCAGCTCGAGTAAGCTTGGCATCATTAACAGGTACTGAATGACCCATTTAGAAAGGATTGGAGTTGTAGCAAACCTTCTAATGACATGTTTGGAACACACGGAGAAATATGTTACTACTCCAATAATTTTTTCTGCTTTCAGAAAGTGCAAGTATTTTAGTTTAGTCTTGTAAGACGTTATAACGTCTGAAATGTACATTTTGAAATACATATTAGTTACAGAGAATATTAATAGGCTAATAAGACTGTCAGTAAGATTCTTAATATAAGAATTTCAGCTCGAGTAAGCTTGGCATCATTAACAGGTACTGAATGACCCATTTAGAAAGGATTGGAGTTGTAGCAAACCTTCTAATGACATGTTTGGAACACACGGAGAAATATGTTACTACTCCAATAATTTTTTCTGCTTTCAGAAAGTGCAAGTATTTTAGTTTAGTCTTGTAAGACGTTATAACGTCTGAAATGTACATTTTGAAATACATATTAGTTACAGAGGATATTAATAGGCTAATAAGACTGTCAGTAAGATTCTTAATATAAGAATTTCAGCTCGAGTAAGCTTGGCATCATTAACAGGTACTGAATGACCCATTTAGAGAGGATTGGAGTTGTAGCAAACCTTCTAATGACAGGTTTGGAACACACGGAGAAATATGTTACTACTCCAATAATTTTTTCTGCTTTCAGAAAATGCAAGTACTTTAGTTTAGTCTTGTAAGACGTTATAACGTCTGAAATGTACATTTTGAAATACATATTAGTTACAGAGAATATTAATAGGCTAATAAGACTGTCAGTAAGATTCTTAATATAAGAATTTCAGCTCGAGTAAGCTTGGCATCATTAACAGGTACTGAATGACCCATTTAGAGAGGATTGGAGTTGTAGCAAACCTTCTAATGACAGGTTTGGAACACACGGAGAAATATGTTACTACTCCAATAATTTTTTCTGCTTTCAGAAAATGCAAGTATTTTAGTTTAGTCTTGTAAGACGTTATAACGTCTGAAATGTACGTTTTGAAATACATATTAGTTACAGAGAATATTAATAGGCTAATAAGACTGTCAGTAAGATTCTTAATATAAGAATTTCAGCTCGAGTAAGCTTGGCATCATTCACAGGTACTGAATGACACATTTAGAGAGGATTGGAGTTGTAGCAAACCTTCTAATGACAGGTTTGGAACACACGGAGAAATATGTTACTACTCCAATATTTTTTTCTGCTTTCAGAAAATGCAAGTATTTTAGTTTAGTCTTGTAAGACGTTATAACGTCTGAAATGTACGTTTTGAAATACATATTAGTTACAGAGAATATTAATAGGCTAATAAGACTGTCAGTAAGATTCTTAATATAAGAATTTCAGCTCGTGTAAGCTTGGCATCATTAGCAGGTACTGAATGACACATTTAGAAAGGATTGGAGTTGTAGCAAACCTTCTAATGACAGGTTTGGAACACACTTAGAAATATGTTACTACTCCAATAATTTTTTCTGCTTTCAGAAAATGCAAGTATTTTAGTTTAGTGTTGTAAAACGTTATAACGTCTGAAATGTACATTTTGAAATACATATTAGTTACAGAGAATATTACTTGGCTAATAAAACTGTCAGTAAGATTCTTAATATAAGAATTTCAGCTCGAGTAAGCTTGGCATCATTAACAGGTACTGAATGACACATTTAGAGAGGATTGGAGTTGTAGCAAACCTTCTAATGACAGGTTTGGAACACACGGAGAAATATGTTACTACTCCAATAATTTTTTCTGCTTTCAGAAAATGCAAGTACTTTAGTTTAGTCTTGTAAGACGTTATAACGTCTGAAATGTACATTTTGAAATACATATTAGTTACAGAGAATATTAATAGGCTAATAAGACTGTCAGTAAGATTCTTAATATAAGAATTTCAGCTCGAGTAAGCTTGGCATCTTTAACAGGTACTGAATGACCCATTTAGAGAGGATTGGAGTTGTAGCAAACCTTCTAATGACAGGTTTGGAACACACGGAGAAATATGTTACTACTCCAATAATTTTTTCTGCTTTCAGAAAATGCAAGTATTTTAGTTTAGTCTTGTAAGACGTTATAACGTCTGAAATGTACGTTTTGAAATACATATTAGTTACAGAGAATATTAATAGATTAATAAGACTGTCAGTAAGATTCTTAATATAAGAATTTCAGCTCGAGTAAGCTTGGCATCATTCACAGGTACTGAATGACACATTTAGAGATGATTGGAGTTGTAGCAAACCTTCTAATGACAGGTTTGGAACACACGGAGAAATATGTTACTACTCCAATAATTTTTTCTGCTTTCAGAAAATGCAAGTATTTTAGTTTAGTCTTGTAAGACGTTATAACGTCTGAAATGTACATTTTGAAATACATATTAGTTACAGAGAATATTAATAGGCTAATAAGACTGTCAGTAAGATTCTTAATATAAGAATTTCAGCTCGAGTAAGCTTGGCATCATTAACAGGTACTGAATGACACATTTAGAAAGGATTGGAGTTGTAGCAAACCTTCTAATGACAGGTTTGGAACACACGGAGAAATATGTTACTACTCCAATAATTTTTTCTGCTTTCAGAAAATGCAAGTATTTTAGTTTAGTGTTGTAAAACGTTATAACGTCTGAAATGTACATTTTGAAATACATATTAGTTACAGAGAATATTACTTGGCTAATAAAACTGTCAGTAAGATTCTTAATATAAGAATTTCAGCTCGAGTAAGCTTGGCAGCATTAACAGGTACTGAATGACACATTTAGAGAGGATTGGAGTTGTAGCAAACCTTCTAATGACATGTTTGGAACACACGGAGAAATATGTTACTACTCCAATAATTTTTTCTGCTTTCAGAAAGTGCAAGTATTTTAGTTTAGTCTTGTAAGACGTTATAACGTCTGAAATGTACATTTTGAAATACATATTAGTTACAGAGAATATTAATAGGCTAATAAGACTGTCAGTAAGATTCTTAATATAAGAATTTCAGCTCGAGTAAGCTTGGCATCATTAACAGGTACTGAATGACCCATTTAGAGAGGATTGGAGTTGTAGCAAACCTTCTAATGACAGGTTTGGAACACACGGAGAAATATGTTACTACTCCAATAATTTTTTCTGCTTTCAGAAAATGCAAGTATTTTAGTTTAGTGTTGTAAAACGTTATAACGTCTGAAATGTACATTTTGAAATACATATTAGTTACAGAGAATATTACTTGGCTAATAAAACTGTCAGTAAGACTCTTAATATAAGAATTTCAGCTCGAGTAAGCTTGGCATCATTAACAGGTACTGAATGACCCATTTAGAGAGGATTGGAGTTGTAGCAAACCTTCTAATGACAGGTTTGGAACACACGGAGAAATATGTTACTACTCCAATAATTTTTTCTGCTTTCAGAAAATGCAAGTATTTTAGTTTAGTCTTGTAAGACGTTATAACGTCTGAAATGTACCTTTTGAAATACATATTAGTTACAGAGAATATTACTTGGCTAATAAAACTGTCAGTAAGATTCTTAATATAAGAATTTCAGCTCGAGTAAGCTTGGCATCATTAACAGGTACTGAATGACACATTTAGAAAGGATTGGAGTTGTAGCAAACCTTCTAATGACAGGTTTGGAACACACGGAGAAATATGTTACTACTCCAATAATTTTTTCTGCTTTCAGAAAATGCAAGTATTTTAGTTTAGTCTTGTAAGACGTTATAACGTCTGAAATGTACATTTTGAAATACATATTAGTTACAGAGAATATTACTTGGCTAATAAAACTGTCAGTAAGATTCTTAATATAAGAATTTCAGCTCGAGTAAGCTTGGCATCATTAACAGGTACTGAATGACACATTTAGAGAGGATTGGAGTTGTAGCAAACCTTCTAATGACATGTTTGGAACACACGGAGAAATATGTTACTACTCCAATAATTTTTTCTGCTTTCAGAAAGTGCAAGTATTTTAGTTTAGTCTTGTAAGACGTTATAACGTCTGAAATGTACATTTTGAAATACATATTAGTTACAGAGAATATTAATAGGCTAATAAGACTGTCAGTAAGATTCTTAATATAAGAATTTCAGCTCGAGTAAGCTTGGCATCATTAACAGGTACTGAATGACCCATTTAGAGAGGATTGGAGTTGTAGCAAACCTTCTAATGACAGGTTTGGAACACACGGAGAAATATGTTACTACTCCAATAATTTTTTCTGCTTTCAGAAAATGCAAGTATTTTAGTTTAGTGTTGTAAAACGTTATAACGTCTGAAATGTACATTTTGAAATACATATTAGTTACAGAGAATATTACTTGGCTAATAAAACTGTCAGTAAGACTCTTAATATAAGAATTTCAGCTCGAGTAAGCTTGGCATCATTAACAGGTACTGAATGACCCATTTAGAGAGGATTGGAGTTGTAGCAAACCTTCTAATGACAGGTTTGGAACACACGGAGAAATATGTTACTACTCCAATAATTTTTTCTGCTTTCAGAAAATGCAAGTATTTTAGTTTAGTCTTGTAAGACGTTATAACGTCTGAAATGTACCTTTTGAAATACATATTAGTTACAGAGAATATTACTTGGCTAATAAAACTGTCAGTAAGATTCTTAATATAAGAATTTCAGCTCGAGTATGCTTGGCATCATTAACAGGTACTGAATGACACATTTAGAAAGGATTGGAGTTGTAGCAAACCTTCTAATGACAGGTTTGGAACACACGGAGAAATATGTTACTACTCCAATAATTTTTTCTGCTTTCAGAAAATGCAAGTATTTTAGTTTAGTCTTGTAAGACGTTATAACGTCTGAAATGTACATTTTGAAATACATATTAGTTACAGAGAATATTACTTGGCTAATAAAACTGTCAGTAAGATTCTTAATATAAGAATTTCAGCTCGAGTAAGCTTGGCATCATTAACAGGTACTGAATGACACATTTAGAGAGGATTGGAGTTGTAGCAAACCTTCTAATGACATGTTTGGAACACACGGAGAAATATGTTACTACTCCAATAATTTTTTCTGCTTTCAGAAAGTGCAAGTATTTTAGTTTAGTCTTGTAAGACGTTATAACGTCTGAAATGTACCTTTTGAAATACATATTAGTTACAGAGAATATTACTTGGCTAATAAGACTGTCAGTAAGATTCTTAATATAAGAATTTCAGCTCGAGTAAGCTTGGCATCATTAACAGGTACTGAATGACACATTTAGAAAGGATTGGAGTTGTAGCAAACCTTCTAATGACAGGTTTGGAACACACGGAGAAATATGTTACTACTCCAATAATTTTTTCTGCTTTCAGAAAATGCAAGTATTTTAGTTTAGTCTTGTAAGACGTTATAACGTCTGAAATGTACATTTTGAAATACATATTAGTTACAGAGAATATTACTTGGCTAATAAAACTGTCAGTAAAATTCTTGATATAAGAATTTCAGCTCGAGGAAGCTTGGCATCATTAACAGGTACTGAATGACACATTTGAAGGGATTGGAGTTGTAGCAAACCTAATGACCTGTTTGGAACACACGGAGAAATATGTTACTACTCCAATAATTTTTTCTGCTTTCAGAAAGTGCAAGTATTTTAGTTTAGTCTTGTAAGACGTTATAACGTCTGAAATGTACATTTTGAAATACATATTAGTTACAGAGGATATTAATAGGCTAATAAGACTGTCAGTAAGATTCTTAATATAAGAATTTCAGCTCGAGTAAGCTTGGCATCATTAACAGGTACTGAATGACCCATTTAGAGAGGATTGGAGTTGTAGCAAACCTTCTAATGACAGGTTTGGAACACACGGAGAAATATGTTACTACTCCAATAATTTTTTCTGCTTTCAGAAAATGCAAGTACTTTAGTTTAGTCTTGTAAGACGTTATAACGTCTGAAATGTACATTTTGAAATACATATTAGTTACAGAGAATATTAATAGGCTAATAAGAATGTCAGTAAGATTCTTAATATAAGAATTTCAGCTCGAGTAAGCTTGGCATCATTAACAGGTACTGAATGACACGTTTAGGGTGGACCGGAGTTGTACAAAACCCTCTAATAACACGTTTTGGATACACTGAGATATAGATTACTACTACAATAAGTTTTTCTTCTTACAAAAATTGCAAGTATTATAGTTTACTGTTCTAACACTTCATAACCTCTAAAATGCATGTTTTTCAGTACATATTAGTTACAGAGAATATTACTGGGCTAATAAAACTGTCAGTAAGATACTTAATATAAGAATTTCAGATCGAGTAAGCTTAGCATCATTAACAGGTACAGAGAATATTACTTGGCTAATAAAACTGTCAGTAAGATTCTTAATATAAGAATTTCAGCTCGAGTAAGCTTGGCATCATTAACAGGTACTGAATGACACACTTAGAGAGGATTGGAGTTGTAGCAAACCTTCTAATGACAGGTTTGGAACACACGGAGAAATATGTTACTACTCCAATAATTTTTTCTGCTTTCAGAAAATGCAAGTATTTTAGTTTAGTCTTGTAAGACGTTATAACGTCTGAAATGTACGTTTTGAAATACATATTAGTTACAGAGAATATTAATAGGCTAATAAGACTGTCAGTAAGATTCTTAATATAAGAATTTCAGCTCGAGTAAGCTTGGCATCATTAACAGGTACAGAATGACCCATTTAGAAAGGATTGGAGTTGTAGCAAACCTTCTAATGACATGTTTGGAACACACGGAGAAATATGTTACTACTCCAATAATTTTTTCTGCTTTCAGAAAGTGCAAGTATTTTAGTTTAGTCTTGTAAGACGTTATAACGTCTGAAATGTACATTTTGAAATACATATTAGTTACAGAGAATATTAATAGGCTAATAAGACTGTCAGTAAGATTCTTAATATAAGAATTTCAGCTCGAGTAAGCTTGGCATCATTAACAGGTACTGAATGACCCATTTAGAAAGGATAGGAGTTGTAGCAAACCTTCTAATGACAGGTTTGGAACACACGGAGAAATATGTTACTACTCCAATAATTTTTTCTGCTTTCAGAAAGTGCAAGTATTTTAGTTTAGTCTTGTAAGACGTTATAACGTCTGAAATGTACATTTTGAAATACATATTAGTTACAGAGAATATTACTTGGCTAATAAGACTGTCAGTAAGATTCTTAATATAAGAATTTCAGCTCGAGTAAGCTTGGCATCATTAACAGGTACTGAATGACACATTTAGAAAGGATTGGAGTTGTAGCAAACCTTCTAATGACAGGTTTGGAACACACGGAGAAATATGTTACTACTCCAATAATTTTTTCTGCTTTCAGAAAATGCAAGTATTTTAGTTTAGTCTTGTAAGACGTTATAACGTCTGAAATGTACATTTTGAAATACATATTAGTTACAGAGAATATTACTTGGCTAATAAAACTGTCAGTAAGATTCTTAATATAAGAATTTCAGCTCGAGTAAGCTTGGCATCATTAACAGCTACTGAATGACACATTTAGAAAGGATTGGAGTTGTAGCAAACCTTCTAATGACAGGTTTGGAACACACGGAGAAATATGTTACTACTCCAATAATTTTTTCTGCTTTCAGAAAGTGCAAGTATTTTAGTTTAGTCTTGTAAGACGTTATAACGTCTGAAATGTACCTTTTGAAATACATATTAGTTACAGAGACTATTACTTGGCTAATAAGACTGTCAGTAAGATTCTTAATATAAGAATTTCAGCTCGAGTAAGCTTGGCATCATTAACAGGTACTGAATGACACATTTAGAAAGGATTGGAGTTGTAGCAAACCTTCTAATGACAGGTTTGGAACACACGGAGAAATATGTTACTACTCCAATAATTTTTTCTGCTTTCAGAAAATGCAAGTATTTTAGTTTAGTCTTGTAAGACGTTATAACGTCTGAAATGTACATTTTGAAATACATATTAGTTACAGAGAATATTACTTGGCTAATAAAACTGTCAGTAAGATTCTTAATATAAGAATTTCAGCTCGAGTAAGCTTGGCATCATTAACAGGTACTGAATGACACATTTAGAAAGGATTGGAGTTGTAGCAAACCTTCTAATGACAGGTTTGGAACACACGGAGAAATATGTTACTACTCCAATAATTTTTTCTGCTTTCAGAAAATGCAAGTATTTTAGTTTAGTCTTGTAAGACGTTATAACGTCTGAAATGTACATTTTGAAATACATATTAGTTACAGAGAATATTACTTGGCTAATAAAACTGTCAGTAAGATTCTTAATATAAGAATTTCAGCTCGAGTAAGCTTGGCATCATTAACAGGTACTGAATGACACATTTAGAGAGGATTGGAGTTGTAGCAAACCTTCTAATGACATGTTTGGAACACACGGAGAAATATGTTACTACTCCAATAATTTTTTCTGCTTTCAGAAAGTGCAAGTATTTTAGTTTAGTCTTGTAAGACGTTATAACGTCTGAAATGTACATTTTGAAATACATATTAGTTACAGAGAATATTAATAGGCTAATAAGACTGTCAGTAAGATTCTTAATATAAGAATTTCAGCTCGAGTAAGCTTGGCATCATTAACAGGTACTGAATGACCCATTTAGAGAGGATTGGAGTTGTAGCAAACCTTCTAATGACAGGTTTGGAACACACGGAGAAATATGTTACTACTCCAATAATTTTTTCTGCTTTCAGAAAATGCAAGTACTTTAGTTTAGTCTTGTAAGACGTTATAACGTCTGAAATGTACATTTTGAAATACATATTAGTTACAGAGAATATTAATAGGCTAATAAGAATGTCAGTAAGATTCTTAATATAAGAATTTCAGCTCGAGTAAGCTTGGCATCATTAACAAGTACTGAATGACACGTTTAGGGTGGACCGGAGTTGTATAAAACCCTCTAATAACACGTTTTGGATACACTGAGATATAGATTACTACTACAATAAGTTTTTCTTCTTACAAAAATTGCAAGTATTATAGTTTACTGTTCTAACACTTCATAACCTCTAAAATGCATGTTTTTCAGTACATATTAGTTACAGAGAATATTACTGGGCTAATAAAACTGTCAGTAAGATACTTAATATAAGAATTTCAGATCGAGTAAGCTTAGCATCATTAACAGGTACATAGAATATTACCTGGCTAATAAAACTGTCAGTAAGATTATTAATATAAGAATTTCAGCTCGAGTAAGCTTGGCATCATTAACAGGTACTGAATGACACATTTAGAGAGGATTGGAGTTGTAGAAAACCTTCTAATGACATGTTTGGAACACACGGAGAAATATGTTACTACTCCAATAATTTTTTCTGCTTTCAGAAAGTGCAAGTATTTTAGTTTAGTCTTGTAAGACGTTATAACGTCTGAAATGTACATTTTGAAATACATATTAGTTACATAGAATATTAATAGGCTAATAAGACTGTCAGTAAGATTCTTAATATAAGAATTTCAGCTCGAGTAAGCTTGGCATCATTAACAGGTACTGAATGACCCATTTAGAGAGGATTGGAGTTGTAGCAAACCTTCTAATGACAGGTTTGGAACACACGGAGAAATATGTTACTACTCCATTAATTTTTTCTGCTTTCAGAAAATGCAAGTATTTTAGTTTAGTCTTGTAAGACGTTATAACGTCTGAAATGTACGTTTTGAAATACATATTAGTTAAAGAGAATATTACTTGGCTAATAAAACTGTCAGTAAGACTCTTAATATAAGAATTTCAGCTCGAGTAAGCTTGGCATCATTAACAGGTACTGAATGACCCATTTAGAGAGAATTGGAGTTGTAGCAAACCTTCTAATGACAGGTTTGGAACACACGGAGAAATATGTTACTACTCCAATAATTTTTTCTGCTTTCAGAAAATGCAAGTATTTTAGTTTAGTCTTGTAAGACGTTATAACGTCTGAAATGTACCTTTTGAAATACATATTAGTTACAGAGAATATTACTTGGCTAATAAAACTGTCAGTAAGATTCTTAATATAAGAATTTCAGCTCGAGTAAGCTTGGCATCATTAACAGGTACTGAATGACACATTTAGAAAGGATTGGAGTTGTAGCAAACCTTCTAATGACACGTTTGGAACACACGGAGAAATATGTTACTACTCCAATAATTTTTTCTGCTTTCAGAAAATGCAAGTATTTTAGTTTAGTCTTGTAAAACGTTATAACGTCTGAAATGTACATTTTGAAATACATATTAGTTACAGAGAATATTACTTGGCTAATAAAACTGTCAGTAAGATTCTTAATATAAGAATTTCAGCTCGAGTAAGCTTGGCATCATTAACAGGTACTGAATGACACATTTAGAAAAGATTGGAGTTGTAGCAAACCTTCTAATGACAGGTTTGGAACACACGGAGAAATATGTTACTACTCCAATAATTTTTTCTGCTTTCAGAAAATGCAAGTATTTTAGTTTAGTCTTGTAAAACGTTATAACGTCTGAAATGTACATTTTGAAATACATATTAGTTACAGAGAATATTACTTGGCTAATAAAACTGTCAGTAAGATTCTTAATATAAGAATTTCAGCTCGAGTAAGCTTGGCATCATTAACAGGTACTGAATGACACATTTAGAAAGGATTGGAGTTGTAGCAAACCTTCTAATGACAGGTTTGGACCACACGGAGAAATATGTTACTACTCCAATAATTTTTTCTGCTTTCAGAAAATGCAAGTATTTTAGTTTAGTCTTGTAAGACGTTATAACGTCTGAAATGTACATTTTGAAATACATATTAGTTATAGAGAATATTACTTGGCTAATAAAACTGTCAGTAAGATTCTTAATATAAGAATTTCAGCTCGAGTAAGCTTGGCATCATTAACAAGTACTGAATGACACATTTAGAGAGGATTGGAGTTGTAGCAAACCTTCTAATGACATGTTTGGAACACACGGAGAAATATGTTACTACTCCAATAATTTTTTCTGCTTTCAGAAAGTGCAAGTATTTTAGTTTAGTCTTGTAAGACGTTATAACGTCTGAAATGTACATTTTGAAATACATATTAGTTACAGAGAATATTAATAGGCTAATAAGACTGTCAGTAAGATTCTTAATATAAGAATTTCAGCTCGAGTAAGCTTGGCATCATTAACAGGTACTGAATGACCCATTTAGAAAGGATTGGAGTTGTAGCAAACCTTCTAATGACAGGTTTGGAACACACGGAGAAATATGTTACTACTCCAATAATTTTTTCTGCTTTCAGAAAGTGCAAGTATTTTAGTTTAGTCTTGTAAGACGTTATAACGTCTGAAATGTACATTTTGAAATACATATTAGTTACAGAGAATATTAATAGGCTAATAAGACTGTCAGTAAGATTCTTAATATAAGAATTTCAGCTCGAGTAAGCTTGGCATCATTAACAGGTACTGAATGACCCATTTAGAAAGGATTGGAGTTGTAGCAAACCTTCTAATGACATGTTTGGAACACACGGAGAAATATGTTACTACTCCAATAATTTTTTCTGCTTTCAGAAAGTGCAAGTATTTTAGTTTAGTCTTGTAAGACGTTATAACGTCTGAAATGTACATTTTGAAATACATATTAGTTACAGAGGATATTAATAGGCTAATAAGACTGTCAGTAAGATTCTTAATATAAGAATTTCAGCTCGAGTAAGCTTGGCATCATTAACAGGTACTGAATGACCCATTTAGAGAGGATTGGAGTTGTAGCAAACCTTCTAATGACAGGTTTGGAACACACGGAGAAATATGTTACTACTCCATAAATTTTTTCTGCTTTCAGAAAATGCAAGTACTTTAGTTTAGTCTTGTAAGACGTTATAACGTCTGAAATGTACATTTTGAAATACATATTAGTTACAGAGAATATTAATAGGCTAATAAGACTGTCAGTAAGATTCTTAATATAAGAATTTCAGCTCGAGTAAGCTTGGCATCATTAACAGGTACTGAATGACCCATTTAGAAAGGATTGGAGTTGTAGCAAACCTTCTAATGACATGTTTGGAACACACGGAGAAATATGTTACTACTCCAATAATTTTTTCTGCTTTCAGAAAGTGCAAGTATTTTAGTTTAGTCTTGTAAGACGTTATAACGTCTGAAATGTACATTTTGAAATACATATTAGTTACAGAGGATATTAATAGGCTAATAAGACTGTCAGTAAGATTCTTAATATAAGAATTTCAGCTCGAGTAAGCTTGGCATCATTAACAGGTACTGAATGACCCATTTAGAGAGGATTGGAGTTGTAGCAAACCTTCTAATGACAGGTTTGGAACACACGGAGAAATATGTTACTACTCCAATAATTTTTTCTGCTTTCAGAAAATGCAAGTATTTTAGTTTAGTCTTGTAAGACGTTATAACGTCTGAAATGTACGTTTTGAAATACATATTAGTTACAGAGAATATTAATAGGCTAATAAGACTGTCAGTAAGATTCTTAATATAAGAATTTCAGCTCGAGTAAGCTTGGCATCATTCACAGGTACTGAATGACACATTTAGAGAGGATTGGAGTTGTAGCAAACCTTCTAATGACAGGTTTGGAACACACGGAGAAATATGTTACTACTCCAATAATTTTTTCTGCTTTCAGAAAATGCAAGTATTTTAGTTTAGTCTTGTAAGACGTTATAACGTCTGAAATGTACATTTTGAAATACATATTAGTTACAGAGAATATTAATAGGCTAATAAGACTGTCAGTAAGATTCTTAATATAAGAATTTCAGCTCGAGTAAGCTTGGCATCATTAACAGGTACTGAATGACCCATTTAGAAAGGATTGGAGTTGTAGCAAACCTTCTAATGACAGGTTTGGAACACACGGAGAAATATGTTACTACTCCAATAATTTTTTCTGCTTTCAGAAAGTGCAAGTATTTTAGTTTAGTCTTGTAAGACGTTATAACGTCTGAAATGTACATTTTGAAATACATATTAGTTACAGAGAATATTAATAGGCTAATAAGACTGTCAGTAAGATTCTTAATATAAGAATTTCAGCGCGAGTAAGCTTGGCATCATTAACAGGTACAGAATGACCCATTTAGAAAGGATTGGAATTGTAGCAAACCTTCTAATGACATGTTTGGAACACACGGAGAAATATGTTACTACTCCAATAATTTTTTCTGCTTTCAGAAAGTGCAAGTATTTTAGTTTAGTCTTGTAAGACGTTATAACGTCTGAAATGTACATTTTGAAATACATATTAGTTACAGAGAATATTAATAGGCTAATAAGACTGTCAGTAAGATTCTTAATATAAGAATTTCAGCTCGAGTAAGCTTGGCATCATTAACAGGTACTGAATGACCCATTTAGAAAGGATTGGAGTTGTAGCAAACCTTCTAATGACAGGTTTGGAACACACGGAGAAATATGTTACTACTCCAATAATTTTTTCTGCTTTCAGAAAATGCAAGTATTTTAGTTTAGTCTTGTAAGACGTTATAACGTCTGAAATGTACATTTTGAAATACATATTAGTTACAGAGAATATTACTTGGCTAATAAAACTGTCAGTAAGGTTCTTAATATAAGAATTTCAGCTCGAGTAAGCTTGGCATCATTAACAGGTACTGAATGACACATTTAGAAAGGATTGGAGTTGTAGCAAACCTTCTAATGACAGGTTTGGAACACACGGAGAAATATGTTACTACTCCAATAATTTTTTCTGCTTTCAGAAAATGCAAGTATTTTAGTTTAATCTTGTAAGACGTTATAACGTCTGAAATGTACATTTTGAAATACATATTAGTTACAGAGAATATTACTTGGCTAATAAAACTGTCAGTAAGATTCTTAATATAAGAATTTCAGCTCGAGTAAGCTTGGCATCATTAACAGGTACTGAATGACACATTTAGAGAGGATTGGAGTTGTAGCAAACCTTCTAATGACATGTTTGGAACACACGGAGAAATATGTTACTACTCCAATAATTTTTTCTGCTTTCAGAAAGTGCAAGTATTTTAGTTTAGTCTTGTAAGACGTTATAACGTCTGAAATGTACCTTTTGAAATACATATTAGTTACAGAGAATATTACTTGGCTAATAAGACTGTCAGTAAGATTCTTAATATAAGAATTTCAGCTCGAGTAAGCTTGGCATCATTAACAGGTACTGAATGACCCATTTAGAAAGGATTGGAGTTGTAGCAAACCTTCTACTGACATGTTTGGAACACACGGAGAAATATGTTACTACTCCAATAATTTTTTCTGCTTTCAGAAAGTGCAAGTATTTTAGTTTAGTCTTGTAAGACGTTATAACGTCTGAAATGTACATTTTGAAATACATATTAGTTACAGAGGATATTAATAGGCTAATAAGACTGTCAGTAAGATTCTTAATATAAGAATTTCAGCTCGAGTAAGCTTGGCATCATTAACAGGTACTGAATGACCAATTTAGAGAGGATTGGAGTTGTAGCAAACCTTCTAATGACAGGTTTGGAACACACGGAGAAATATGTTACTACTCCATAATTTTTTTCTGCTTTCAGAAAATGCAAGTACTTTAGTTTAGTCTTGTAAGACGTTATAACGTCTGAAATGTACATTTTGAAATACATATTAGTTACAGAGAATATTAATAGGCTAATAAGACTGTCAGTAAGATTCTTAATATAAGAATTTCAGCTCGAGTAAGCTTGGCATCATTAACAGGTACTGAATGACCCATTTAGAAAGGATTGGAGTTGTAGCAAACCTTCTAATGACATGTTTGGAACACACGGAGAAATATGTTACTACTCCAATAATTTTTTCTGCTTTCAGAAAGTGCAAGTATTTTAGTTTAGTCTTGTAAGACGTTATAACGTCTGAAATGTACATTTTGAAATACATATTAGTTACAGAGGATATTAATAGGCTAATAAGACTGTCAGTAAGATTCTTAATATAAGAATTTCAGCTCGAGTAAGCTTGGCATCATTAACAGGTACTGAATGACCCATTTAGAGAGGATTGGAGTTGTAGCAAACCTTCTAATGACAGGTTTGGAACACACGGAGAAATATGTTACTACTCCAATAATTTTTTCTGCTTTCAGAAAATGCAAGTATTTTAGTTTAGTCTTGTAAGACGTTATAACGTCTGAAATGTACGTTTTGAAATACATATTAGTTACAGAGAATATTAATAGGCTAATAAGACTGTCAGTAAGATTCTTAATATAAGAATTTCAGCTCGAGTAAGCTTGGCATCATTCACAGGTACTGAATAACACATTTAGAGAGGATTGGAGTTGTAGCAAACCTTCTAATGACAGGTTTGGAACACACGGAGAAATATGTTACTACTCCAATAATTTTTTCTGCTTTCAGAAAATGCAAGTATTTTAGTTTAGTCTTGTAAGACGTTATAACGTCTGAAATGTACATTTTGAAATACATATTAGTTACAGAGAATATTAATAGGCTAATAAGACTGTCAGTAAGATTCTTAATATAAGAATTTCAGCTCGAGTAAGCTTGGCATCATTAACAGGTACTGAATGACCCATTTAGAAAGGATTGGAGTTGTAGCAAACCTTCTAATGACAGGTTTGGAACACACGGAGAAATATGTTACTACTCCAATAATTTTTTCTGCTTTCAGAAAGTGCAAGTATTTTAGTTTAGTCTTGTAAGACGTTATAACGTCTGAAATGTACATTTTGAAATACATATTAGTTACAGAGAATATTAATAGGCTAATAAGACTGTCAGTAAGATTCTTAATATAAGAATTTCAGCTCGAGTAAGCTTGGCATCATTAACAGGTACAGAATGACCCATTTAGAAAGGATTGGAATTGTAGCAAACCTTCTAATGACATGTTTGGAACACACGGAGAAATATGTTACTACTCCAATAATTTTTTCTGCTTTCAGAAAGTGCAAGTATTTTAGTTTAGTCTTGTAAGACGTTATAACGTCTGAAATGTACATTTTGAAATACATATTAGTTACAGAGAATATTAATAGGCTAATAAGACTGTCAGTAAGATTCTTAATATAAGAATTTCAGCTCGAGTAAGCTTGGCATCATTAACAGGTACTGAATGACCCATTTAGAAAGGATTGGAGTTGTAGCAAACCTTCTAATGACAGGTTTGGAACACACGGAGAAATATGTTACTACTCCAATAATTTTTTCTGCTTTCAGAAAATGCAAGTATTTTAGTTTAGTCTTGTAAGACGTTATAACGTCTGAAATGTACATTTTGAAATACATATTAGTTACAGAGAATATTACTTGGCTAATAAAACTGTCAGTAAGATTCTTAATATAAGAATTTCAGCTCGAGTAAGCTTGGCATCATTAACAGGTACTGAATGACACATTTAGAAAGGATTGGAGTTGTAGCAAACCTTCTAATGACAGGTTTGGAACACACGGAGAAATATGTTACTACTCCAATAATTTTTTCTGCTTTCAGAAAATGCAAGTATTTTAGTTTAGTCTTGTAAGACGTTATAACGTCTGAAATGTACATTTTGAAATACATATTAGTTACAGAGAATATTACTTGGCTAATAAAACTGTCAGTAAGATTCTTAATATAAGAATTTCAGCTCGAGTAAGCTTGGCATCATTAACAGGTACTGAATGACACATTTAGAGAGGATTGGAGTTGTAGCAAACCTTCTAATGACATGTTTGGAACACACGGAGAAATATGTTACTACTCCAATAATTTTTTCTGCTTTCAGAAAGTGCAAGTATTTTAGTTTAGTCTTGTAAGACGTTATAACGTCTGAAATGTACCTTTTGAAATACATATTAGTTACAGAGAATATTACTTGGCTAATAACACTGTCAGTAAGATTCTTAATATAAGAATTTCAGCTCGAGTAAGCTTGGCATCATTCACAGGTACTGAATGACACATTTAGAAAGGATTGGAGTTGTAGCAAACCTTCTAATGACAGGTTTGGAACACACGGAGAAATATGTTACTACTCCAATAATTTTTTCTGCTTTCAGAAAATGCAAGTATTTTAGTTTAGTCTTGTAAGACGTTATAACGTCTGAAATGTACATTTTGAAATACATATTAGTTACAGAGAATATTACTTGGCTAATAAAACTGTCAGTAAGATTCTTAATATAAGAATTTCAACTCGAGTAAGCTTGGCATCTTTAACAGGTACTGAATGACACATTTAGAAAGGATTGGAGTTGTAGCAAACCTTCTAATGACAGGTTTGGAACACACGGAGAAATATGTTACTACTCCAATAATTTTTTCTGCTTTCAGAAAATGCAAGTATTTTAGTTTAGTCTTGTAAGACGTTATAACGTCTGAAATGTACATTTTGAAATACATATTAGTTACAGAGAATATTACTTGGCTAATAAAACTGTCAGTAAGATTCCTAATATAAGAATTCCAGCTCGAGTAAGCTTGGCATCATTAACAGGTACTGAATGACACATTTAGAGAGGATTGGAGTTGTAGGAAACCTTCTAATGACATGTTTGGAACACACGGAGAAATATGTTACTACTCCAATAATTTTTTCTGCTTTCAGAAAGTGCAAGTATTTTAGTTTAGTCTTGTAAGACGTTATAACGTCTGAAATGTACATTTTGAAATACATATTAGTTACAGAGAATATTAATAGGCTAATAAGACTGTCAGTAAGATTCTTAAATTAAGAATTTCAGCTCGAGTAAGCTTGGCATCATTAACAGGTACTGAATGACCCATTTAGAGAGGATTGGAGTTGTAGCAAACCTTCTAATGACAGGTTTGGAACACACGGAGAAATATGTTACTACTCCAATAATTTTTTCTGCTTTCAGAAAATGCAAGTACTTTAGTTTAGTCTTGTAAGACGTTATAACGTCTGAAATGTACATTTTGAAAGACATATTAGTTACAGAGAATATTAATAGGCTAATAAGAATGTCAGTAAGATTCTTAATATAAGAATTTCAGCTCGAGTAAGCTTGGCATCATTAACAGGTACTGAATGACACGTTTAGGGTGGACCGGAGTTGTATAAAACCCTCTAATAACAAGTTTTGGATACACTGAGATATAGATTACTACTACAATAAGTTTTTCTTCTTACAAAAATTGCAAGTATTATAGTTTACTGTTCTAACACTTCATAACCTCTAAAATGCATGTTTTTCAGTACATATTAGTTACAGAGAATATTACTGGGCTAATAAAACTGTCAGTAAGATACTTAATATAAGAATTTCAGATCGAGTAAGCTTAGCATCATTAACAGGTACAGAGAATATTACTTGGCTAATAAAACTGTCAGTAAGATTCTTAATATAAGAATTTCAGCTCGAGTAAGCTTGGCATCATTAACAGGTACTGAATGGCACACTTAGAGAGGATTGGAGTTGTAGCAAACCTTCTAATGACAGGTTTGGAACACACGGAGAAATATGTTACTACTCCAATAATTTTTTCTGCTTTCAGAAAATGCAAGTATTTTAGTTCAGTCTTGTAAGACGTTATAACGTCTGAAATGTACGTTTTGAAATACATATTAGTTACAGAGAATATTAATAGGCTAATAAGACTGTCAGTAAGATTCTTAATATAAGAATTTCAGCTCGAGTAAGCTTGGCATCATTCACAGGTACTGAATGACACATTTAGAGAGGATTGGAGTTGTAGCAAACCTTCTAATGACAGGTTTGGAACACACGGAGAAATATGTTACTACTCCAATAATTTTTTCTGCTTTCAGAAAATGCAAGTATTTTAGTTTAGTCTTGTAAGACGTTATAACGTCTGAAATGTACGTTTTGAAATACATATTTTTACAGAGAATATAAATAGGCTAATAAGACTGTCAGTAAGATTCTTAATATAAGAATTTCAGCTCGAGTAAGCTTGGCATCATTCACAGGTACTGAATGACACATTTAGAGTGGATTCGAGTTGCAGCAAACCTTCTAATTACAGGTTTGGAACACACGGAGAAATATGTTACTACTCCAATAATTTTTTCTGCTTTGAGAAAATGCAAGTATTTTAGTTTAGTCTTGTAAGACGTTATAACGTCTGAAATGTACGTTTTGAAATACATATTAGTTACAGAGAATATTAATAGGCTAATAAGACTGTCAGTAAGATTCTTAATATAAGAAGTTCAGCTCGAGTAAGCTTAACATCATTAACAGGTACTGAATGACACGTTTAGGGTAGACTGGAGTTGTAGAAAACCCTCTAATAACACGTTTTGGATACACTGAGATATAGATTACTACTACAATAATTTTTTCTGCTTACAAAAATTGCAAGTATACTGTTCTAACACTTCATAACCTCTAAAATTCATGTTTTGCAGTACATATTAGTTACAGACAATATTATTTGGCCAATAAAACTGTCAGTAAGGTTCTTAATATAAGAATTTCAGCTCGAGTAAGCTTGGCATCATTAACAGGTACTGAATGACACATTTAGAGAGGATTGGAGTTGTAGCAAACTTTCTAATGACAGGTTTGGAACACACGGAGAAATATGTTACTACTCCAATAATTTTTTCTGCTTTCAGAAAATGCAAGTATTTTAGTTTAGTCTTGTAAGACGTTATAACGTCTGAAATGTACGTTTTGAAATACATATTAGTTACAGAGAATACTAATAGGCTAATAAGACTGTCAGTAAGATTATTAATATAAGAATTTCAGCTCGAGTAAGCTTGGCATCATTAACAGGTACTGATTAACACATTTAGAGAGGATTGGAGTTGTAGCAAACCTTCTAATGACAGGTTTGGAACACACGGAGAAATATGTTACTACCTACTCCAATAATTTTTTCTGCTTTCAGAAAATGCAAGTATTTTAGTTTAGTCTTGTAAGACGTTATAACGTCTGAAATGTACGTTTTGAAATACATATTAGTTACAGAGAATATTAATAGGCTAATAAGACTGTCAGTAAGATTCTTAATATAAGAATTTCAGCTCGAGTAAGCTTGGCATCATTCACAGGTACTGAATGACACATTTAGAGAGGATTGGAGTTGTAGCAAACCTTCTAATGACAGGTTTGGAACACACGGAGAAATATGTTACTACTCCAATAATTTTTTCTGCTTTCAGAAAATGCAAGTATTTTAGTTTAGTCTTGTAAGACGTTATAACGTCTGAAATGTACATTTTGAAATACATATTAGTTACAGAGAATATTAATAGGCTAATAAGACTGTCAGTAAGATTCTTAATATAAGAATTTCAGCTCGAGTAAGCTTGGCATCATTAACAGGTACTGAATGACCCATTTAGAAAGGATTGGAGTTGTAGCAAACCTTCTAATGACAGGTTTGGAACACACGGAGAAATATGTTACTACTCCAATAATTTTTTCTGCTTTCAGAAAATGCAAGTATTTTAGTTTAGTCTTGTAAGACGTTATAACGTCTGAAATGTACATTTTGAAATACATATTAGTTACAGAGAATATTACTTGGCTAATAAAACTGTCAGTAAGATTCTTAATATAAGAATTTCAGCTCGAGTAAGCTTGGCATCATTAACAGGTACTGAATGACACATTTAGAAAGGATTGGAGTTGTAGCAAACCTTCTAATGACAGGTTTGGAACACACGGAGAAATATGTTACTACTCCAATAATTTTTTCTGCTTTCAGAAAATGCAAGTATTTTAGTTTAGTCTTGTAAGACGTTATAACGTCTGAAATGTACATTTTGAAATACATATTAGTTACAGAGAATATTACTTGGCTAATAAAACTGTCAGTAAGATTCTTAATATAAGAATTTCAGCTCGAGTAAGCTTGGCATCATTAACAGGTACTGAATGACACATTTAGAGAGGATTGGAGTTGTAGCAAACCTTCTAATGACATGTTTGGAACACACGGAGAAATATGTTACTACTCCAATAATTTTTTCTGCTTTCAGAAAGTGCAAGTATTTTAGTTTAGTCTTGTAAGACGTTATAACGTCTGAAATGTACCTTTTGAAATACATATTAGTTACAGAGAATATTACTTGGCTAATAAGACTGTCAGTAAGATTCTTAATATAAGAATTTCAGCTCGAGTAAGCTTGGCATCATTCACAGGTACTGAATGACACATTTAGAAAGGATTGGAGTTGTAGCAAACCTTCTAATGACAGGTTTGGAACACACGGAGAAATATGTTACTACTCCAATAATTTTTTCTGCTTTCAGAAAATGCAAGTATTTTAGTTTAGTCTTGTAAGACGTTATAACGTCTGAAATGTACATTTTGAAATACATATTAGTTACAGAGAATATTACTTGGCTAATAAAACTGTCAGTAAGATTCTTAATATAAGAATTTCAACTCGAGTAAGCTTGGCATCATTAACAGGTACTGAATGACACATTTAGAAAGGATTGGAGTTGTAGCAAACCTTCTAATGACAGGTTTGGAACACACGGAGAAATATGTTACTACTCCAATAATTTTTTCTGCTTTCAGAAAATGCAAGTATTTTAGTTTAGTCTTGTAAGACGTTATAACGTCTGAAATGTACATTTTGAAATACATATTAGTTACAGAGAATATTACTTGGCTAATAAAACTGTCAGTAAGATTCCTAATATAAGAATTCCAGCTCGAGTAAGCTTGGCATCATTAACAGGTACTGAATGACACATTTAGAGAGGATTGGAGTTGTAGGAAACCTTCTAATGACATGTTTGGAACACACGGAGAAATATGTTACTACTCCAATAATTTTTTCTGCTTTCAGAAAGTGCAAGTATTTTAGTTTAGTCTTGTAAGACGTTATAACGTCTGAAATGTACATTTTGAAATACATATTAGTTACAGAGAATATTAATAGGCTAATAAGACTGTCAGTAAGATTCTTAATATAAGAATTTCAGCTCGAGTAAGCTTGGCATCATTAACAGGTACTGAATGACCCATTTAGAGAGGATTGGAGTTGTAGCAAACCTTCTAATGACAGGTTTGGAACACACGGAGAAATATGTTACTACTCCAATAATTTTTTCTGCTTTCAGAAAATGCAAGTACTTTAGTTTAGTCTTGTAAGACGTTATAACGTCTGAAATGTACATTTTGAAATACATATTAGTTACAGAGAATATTAATAGGCTAATAAGAATGTCAGTAAGATTCTTAATATAAGAATTTCAGCTCGAGTAAGCTTGGCATCATTAACAGGTACTGAATGACACGTTTAGGGTGGACCGGAGTTGTATAAAACCCTCTAATAACAAGTTTTGGATACACTGAGATATAGATTACTACTACAATAAGGTTTTCTTCTTACAAAAATTGCAAGTATTATAGTTTACTGTTCTAACACTTCATAACCTCTAAAATGCATGTTTTTCAGTACATATTAGTTACAGAGAATATTACTGGGCTAATAAAACTGTCAGTAAGATACTTAATATAAGAATTTCAGATCGAGTAAGCTTAGCATCATTAACAGGTACAGAGAATATTACTTGGCTAATAAAACTGTCAGTAAGATTCTTAATATAAGAATTTCAGCTCGAGTAAGCTTGGCATCATTAACAGGTACTGAATGGCACACTTAGAGAGGATTGGAGTTGTAGCAAACCTTCTAATGACAGGTTTGGAACACACGGAGAAATATGTTACTACTCCAATAATTTTTTCTGCTTTCAGAAAATGCAAGTATTTTAGTTCAGTCTTGTAAGACGTTATAACGTCTGAAATGTACGTTTTGAAATACATATTAGTTAAAGAGAATATTAATAGGCTAATAAGACTGTCAGTAAGATTCTTAATATAAGAATTTCAGCTCGAGTAAGCTTGGCATCATTCACAGGTACTGAATGACACATTTAGAGAGGATTGGAGTTGTAGCAAACCTTCTAATGACAGGTTTGGAACACACGGAGAAATATGTTACTACTCCAATAATTTTTTCTGCTTTCAGAAAATGCAAGTATTTTAGTTTAGTCTTGTAAGACGTTATAACGTCTGAAATGTACGTTTTGAAATACATATTTTTACAGAGAATATAAATAGGCTAATAAGACTGTCAGTAAGATTCTTAATATAAGAATTTCAGCTCGAGTAAGCTTGGCATCATTCACAGGTACTGAATGACACATTTAGAGTGGATTCGAGTTGCAGCAAACCTTCTAATTACAGGTTTGGAACACACGGAGAAATATGTTACTACTCCAATAATTTTTTCTGCTTTGAGAAAATGCAAGTATTTTAGTTTAGTCTTGTAAGACGTTATAACGTCTGAAATGTACGTTTTGAAATACATATTAGTTACAGAGAATATTAATAGGCTAATAAGACTGTCAGTAAGATTCTTAATATAAGAAGTTCAGCTCGAGTAAGCTTAACATCATTAACAGGTACTGAATGACACGTTTAGGGTAGACTGGAGTTGTAGAAAACCCTCTAATAACACGTTTTGGATACACTGAGATATAGATTACTACTACAATAATTTTTTCTGCTTACAAAAATTGCAAGTATACTGTTCTAACACTTCATAACCTCTAAAATTCATGTTTTGCAGTACATATTAGTTACAGACAATATTATTTGGCCAATAAAACTGTCAGTAAGGTTCTTAATATAAGAATTTCAGCTCGAGTAAGCTTGGCATCATTAACAGGTACTGAATGACACCTTTAGAGAGGATTGGAGTTGTAGCAAACTTTCTAATGACAGGTTTGGAACACACGGAGAAATATGTTACTACTCCAATAATTTTTTCTGTTTTCAGAAAATGCAAGTATTTTAGTTTAGTCTTGTAAGACGTTATAACGTCTGAAATGTACGTTTTGAAATACATATTAGTTACAGAGAATACTAATAGGCTAATAAGACTGTCAGTAAGATTATTAATATAAGAATTTCAGCTCGAGTAAGCTTGGCATCATTAACAGGTACTGATTAACACATTTAGAGAGGATTGGAGTTGTAGCAAACCTTCTAATGACAGGTTTGGAACACACGGAGAAATATGTTACTACTCCAATAATTTTTTCTGCTTTCAGAAAATGCAAGTATTTTAGTTTAGTCTTGTAAGACGTTATAACGTCTGAAATGTACGTTTTGAAATACATATTAGTTACAGAGAATATTAATAGGCTAATAAGACTGTCAGTAAGATGCTTAATATAAGAATTTCAGCTCGAGTAAGCTTGGCATCATTCACAGGTACTGAATGACACATTTAGAGAGGATTGGAGTTGTAGCAAACCTTCTAATGACAGGTTTGGAACACACGGAGAAATATGTTACTACTCCAATAATTTTTTCTGCTTTCAGAAAATGCAAGTATTTTAGTTTAGTCTTGTAAGACGTTATAACGTCTGAAATGTACATTTTGAAATACATATTAGTTACAGAGAATATTAATAGGCTAATAAGACTGTCAGTAAGATTCTTAATATAAGAATTTCAGCTCGAGTAAGCTTGGCATCATTAACAGGTACTGAATGACCCATTTAGAAAGGATTGGAGTTGTAGCAAACCTTCTAATGACAGGTTTGGAACACACGGAGAAATATGTTACTACTCCAATAATTTTTTCTGCTTTCAGAAAGTGCAAGTATTTTAGTTTAGTCTTGTAAGACGTTATAACGTCTGAAATGTACATTTTGAAATACATATTAGTTACAGAGAATATTAATAGGCTAATAAGACTGTCAGTAAGATTCTTAATATAAGAATTTCAGCTCGAGTAAGCTTGGCATCATTAACAGGTACTGAATGACCCATTTAGAAAGGATTGGAGTTGTAGCAAACCTTCTAATGACAGGTTTGGAACACACGGAGAAATATGTTACTACTCCAATAATTTTTTCTGCTTTCAGAAAATGCAAGTATTTTAGTTTAGTCTTGTAAGACGTTATAACGTCTGAAATGTACATTTTGAAATACATATTAGTTACAGAGAATATTACTTGGCTAATAAAACTGTCAGTAAGATTCTTAATATAAGAATTTCAGCTCGAGTAAGCTTGGCATCATTAACAGGTACTGAATGACACATTTAGAAAGGATTGGAGTTGTAGCAAACCTTCTAATGACAGGTTTGGAACACACGGAGAAATATGTTACTACTCCAATAATTTTTTCTGCTTTCAGAAAATGCAAGTATTTTAGTTTAGTCTTGTAAGACGTTATAACGTCTGAAATGTACATTTTGAAATACATATTAGTTACAGAGAATATTACTTGGCTAATAAAACTGTCAGTAAGATTCTTAATATAAGAATTTCAGCTCGAGTAAGCTTGGCATCATTAACAGGTACTGAATGACACATTTAGAGAGGATTGGAGTTGTAGCAAACCTTCTAATGACATGTTTGGAACACACGGAGAAATATGTTACTACTCCAATAATTTTTTCTGCTTTCAGAAAGTGCAAGTATTTTAGTTTAGTCTTGTAAGACGTTATAACGTCTGAAATGTACCTTTTGAAATACATATTAGTTACAGAGAATATTACTTGGCTAATAAGACTGTCAGTAAGATTCTTAATATAAGAATTTCAGCTCGAGTAAGCTTGGCATCATTCACAGGTACTGAATGACACATTTAGAAAGGATTGGAGTTGTAGCAAACCTTCTAATGACAGGTTTGGAACACACGGAGAAATATGTTACTACTCCAATAATTTTTTCTGCTTTCAGAAAATGCAAGTATTTTAGTTTAGTCTTGTAAGACGTTATAACGTCTGAAATGTACATTTTGAAATACATATTAGTTACAGAGAATATTACTTGGCTAATAAAACTGTCAGTAAGATTCTTAATATAAGAATTTCAACTCGAGTAAGCTTGGCATCATTAACAGGTACTGAATGACACATTTAGAAAGGATTGGAGTTGTAGCAAACCTTCTAATGACAGGTTTGGAACACACGGAGAAATATGTTACTACTCCAATAATTTTTTCTGCTTTCAGAAAATGCAAGTATTTTAGTTTAGTCTTGTAAGACGTTATAACGTCTGAAATGTACATTTTGAAATACATATTAGTTACAGAGAATATTACTTGGCTAATAAAACTGTCAGTAAGATTCCTAATATAAGAATTCCAGCTCGAGTAAGCTTGGCATCATTAACAGGTACTGAATGACACATTTAGAGAGGATTGGAGTTGTAGGAAACCTTCTAATGACATGTTTGGAACACACGGAGAAATATGTTACTACTCCAATAATTTTTTCTGCTTTCAGAAAGTGCAAGTATTTTAGTTTAGTCTTGTAAGACGTTATAACGTCTGAAATGTACATTTTGAAATACATATTAGTTACAGAGAATATTACTTGGCTAATAAAAGTGTCAGTAAGATTCTTAATATAAGAATTTCAGCTCGAGTAAGCTTGGCATCATTAACAGGTACTGAATGACCCATTTAGAGAGGATTGGAGTTGTAGCAAACCTTCTAATGACAGGTTTGGAACACACGGAGAAATATGTTACTACTCCAATAATTTTTTCTGCTTTCAGAAAATGCAAGTACTTTAGTTTAGTCTTGTAAGACGTTATAACGTCTGAAATGTACATTTTGAAATACATATTAGTTACAGAGAATATTAATAGGCTAATAAGAATGTCAGTAAGATTCTTAATATAAGAATTTCAGCTCGAGTAAGCTTGGCATCATTAACAGGTACTGAATGACACGTTTAGGGTGGACCGGAGTTGTATAAAACCCTCTAATAACAAGTTTTGGATACACTGAGATATAGATTACTACTACAATAAGTTTTTCTTCTTACAAAAATTGCAAGTATTATAGTTTACTGTTCTAACACTTCATAACCTCTAAAATGCATGTTTTTCAGTACATATTAGTTACAGAGAATATTACTGGGCTAATAAAACTGTCAGTAAGATACTTAATATAAGAATTTCAGATCGAGTAAGCTTAGCATCATTAACAGGTACAGAGAATATTACTTGGCTAATAAAACTGTCAGTAAGATTCTTAATATAAGAATTTCAGCTCGAGTAAGCTTGGCATCATTAACAGGTACTGAATGGCACACTTAGAGAGGATTGGAGTTGTAGCAAACCTTCTAATGACAGGTTTGGAACACACGGAGAAATATGTTACTACTCCAATAATTTTTTCTGCTTTCAGAAAATGCAAGTATTTTAGTTCAGTCTTGTAAGACGTTATAACGTCTGAAATGTACGTTTTGAAATACATATTAGTTAAAGAGAATATTAATAGGCTAATAAGACTGTCAGTAAGATTCTTAATATAAGAATTTCAGCTCGAGTAAGCTTGGCATCATTCACAGGTACTGAATGACACATTTAGAGAGGATTGGAGTTGTAGCAAACCTTCTAATGACAGGTTTGGAACACACGGAGAAATATGTTACTACTCCAATAATTTTTTCTGCTTTCAGAAAATGCAAGTATTTTAGTTTAGTCTTGTAAGACGTTATAACGTCTGAAATGTACGTTTTGAAATACATATTTTTACAGAGAATATAAATAGGCTAATAAGACTGTCAGTAAGATTCTTAATATAAGAATTTCAGCTCGAGTAAGCTTGGCATCATTCACAGGTACTGAATGACACATTTAGAGTGGATTCGAGTTGCAGCAAACCTTCTAATTACAGGTTTGGAACACACGGAGAAATATGTTACTACTCCAATAATTTTTTCTGCTTTGAGAAAATGCAAGTATTTTAGTTTAGTCTTGTAAGACGTTATAACGTCTGAAATGTACGTTTTGAAATACATATTAGTTACAGAGAATATTAATAGGCTAATAAGACTGTCAGTAAGATTCTTAATATAAGAAGTTCAGCTCGAGTAAGCTTAACATCATTAACAGGTACTGAATGACACGTTTAGGGTAGACTGGAGTTGTAGAAAACCCTCTAATAACACGTTTTGGATACACTGAGATATAGATTACTACTACAATAATTTTTTCTGCTTACAAAAATTGCAAGTATACTGTTCTAACACTTCATAACCTCTAAAATTCATGTTTTGCAGTACATATTAGTTACAGACAATATTATTTGGCCAATAAAACTGTCAGTAAGGTTCTTAATATAAGAATTTCAGCTCGAGTAAGCTTGGCATCATTAACAGGTACTGAATGACACCTTTAGAGAGGATTGGAGTTGTAGCAAACTTTCTAATGACAGGTTTGGAACACACGGAGAAATATGTTACTACTCCAATAATTTTTTCTGCTTTCAGAAAATGCAAGTATTTTAGTTTAGTCTTGTAAGACGTTATAACGTCTGAAATGTACGTTTTGAAATACATATTAGTTACAGAGAATACTAATAGGCTAATAAGACTGTCAGTAAGATTATTAATATAAGAATTTCAGCTCGAGTAAGCTTGGCATCATTAACAGGTACTGATTAACACATTTAGAGAGGATTGGAGTTGTAGCAAACCTTCTAATGACAGGTTTGGAACACACGGAGAAATATGTTACTACTCCAATAATTTTTTCTGCTTTCAGAAAATGCAAGTATTTTAGTTTAGTCTTGTAAGACGTTATAACGTCTGAAATGTACGTTTTGAAATACATATTAGTTACAGAGAATATTAATAGGCTAATAAGACTGTCAGTAAGATTCTTAATATAAGAATTTCAGCTCGAGTAAGCTTGGCATCATTCACAGGTACTGAATGACACATTTAGAGAGGATTGGAGTTGTAGCAAACCTTCTAATGACAGGTTTGGAACACACGGAGAAATATGTTACTACTCCAATAATTTTTTCTGCTTTCAGAAAATGCAAGTATTTTAGTTTAGTCTTGTAAGACGTTATAACGTCTGAAATGTACATTTTGAAATACATATTAGTTACAGAGAATATTAATAGGCTAATAAGACTGTCAGTAAGATTCTTAATATAAGAATTTCAGCTCGAGTAAGCTTGGCATCATTAACAGGTACTGAATGACCCATTTAGAAAGGATTGGAGTTGTAGCAAACCTTCTAATGACAGGTTTGGAACACACGGAGAAATATGTTACTACTCCAATAATTTTTTCTGCTTTCAGAAAGTGCAAGTATTTTAGTTTAGTCTTGTAAGACGTTATAACGTCTGAAATGTACATTTTGAAATACATATTAGTTACAGAGAATATTAATAGGCTAATAAGACTGTCAGTAAGATTCTTAATATAAGAATTTCAGCTCGAGTAAGCTTGGCATCATTAACAGGTACAGAATGACCCATTTAGAAAGGATTGGAATTGTAGCAAACCTTCTAATGACATGTTTGGAACACACGGAGAAATATGTTACTACTCCAATAATTTTTTCTGCTTTCAGAAAGTGCAAGTATTTTAGTTTAGTCTTGTAAGACGTTATAACGTCTGAAATGTACATTTTGAAATACATATTAGTTACAGAGAATATTAATAGGCTAATAAGACTGTCAGTAAGATTCTTAATATAAGAATTTCAGCTCGAGTAAGCTTGGCATCATTAACAGGTACTGAATGACCCATTTAGAAAGGATTGGAGTTGTAGCAAACCTTCTAATGACAGGTTTGGAACACACGGAGAAATATGTTACTACTCCAATAATTTTTTCTGCTTTCAGAAAATGCAAGTATTTTAGTTTAGTCTTGTAAGACGTTATAACGTCTGAAATGTACATTTTGAAATACATATTAGTTACAGAGAATATTACTTGGCTAATAAAACTGTCAGTAAGATTCTTAATATAAGAATTTCAGCTCGAGTAAGCTTGGCATCATTAACAGGTACTGAATGACACATTTAGAAAGGATTGGAGTTGTAGCAAACCTTCTAATGACAGGTTTGGAACACACGGAGAAATATGTTACTACTCCAATAATTTTTTCTGCTTTCAGAAAATGCAAGTATTTTAGTTTAGTCTTGTAAGACGTTATAACGTCTGAAATGTACATTTTGAAATACATATTAGTTACAGAGAATATTACTTGGCTAATAAAACTGTCAGTAAGATTCTTAATATAAGAATTTCAGCTCGAGTAAGCTTGGCATCATTAACAGGTACTGAATGACACATTTAGAGAGGATTGGAGTTGTAGCAAACCTTCTAATGACATGTTTGGAACACACGGAGAAATATGTTACTACTCCAATAATTTTTTCTGCTTTCAGAAAGTGCAAGTATTTTAGTTTAGTCTTGTAAGACGTTATAACGTCTGAAATGTACCTTTTGAAATACATATTAGTTACAGAGAATATTACTTGGCTAATAAGACTGTCAGTAAGATTCTTAATATAAGAATTTCAGCTCGAGTAAGCTTGGCATCATTCACAGGTACTGAATGACACATTTAGAAAGGATTGGAGTTGTAGCAAACCTTCTAATGACAGGTTTGGAACACACGGAGAAATATGTTACTACTCCAATAATTTTTTCTGCTTTCAGAAAATGCAAGTATTTTAGTTTAGTCTTGTAAGACGTTATAACGTCTGAAATGTACATTTTGAAATACATATTAGTTACAGAGAATATTACTTGGCTAATAAAACTGTCAGTAAGATTCTTAATATAAGAATTTCAACTCGAGTAAGCTTGGCATCATTAACAGGTACTGAATGACACATTTAGAAAGGATTGGAGTTGTAGCAAACCTTCTAATGACAGGTTTGGAACACACGGAGAAATATGTTACTACTCCAATAATTTTTTCTGCTTTCAGAAAATGCAAGTATTTTAGTTTAGTCTTGTAAGACGTTATAACGTCTGAAATGTACATTTTGAAATACATATTAGTTACAGAGAATATTACTTGGCTAATAAAACTGTCAGTAAGATTCCTAATATAAGAATTCCAGCTCGAGTAAGCTTGGCATCATTAACAGGTACTGAATGACACATTTAGAGAGGATTGGAGTTGTAGGAAACCTTCTAATGACATGTTTGGAACACACGGAGAAATATGTTACTACTCCAATAATTTTTTCTGCTTTCAGAAAGTGCAAGTATTTTAGTTTAGTCTTGTAAGACGTTATAACGTCTGAAATGTACATTTTGAAATACATATTAGTTACAGAGAATATTAATAGGCTAATAAGACTGTCAGTAAGATTCTTAATATAAGAATTTCAGCTCGAGTAAGCTTGGCATCATTAACAGGTACTGAATGACCCATTTAGAGAGGATTGGAGTTGTAGCAAACCTTCTAATGACAGGTTTGGAACACACGGAGAAATATGTTACTACTCCAATAATTTTTTCTGCTTTCAGAAAATGCAAGTACTTTAGTTTAGTCTTGTAAGACGTTATAACGTCTGAAATGTACATTTTGAAATACATATTAGTTACAGAGAATATTAATAGGCTAATAAGAATGTCAGTAAGATTCTTAATATAAGAATTTCAGCTCGAGTAAGCTTGGCATCATTAACAGGTACTGAATGACACGTTTAGGGTGGACCGGAGTTGTATAAAACCCTCTAATAACAAGTTTTGGATACACTGAGATATAGATTACTACTACAATAAGTTTTTCTTCTTACAAAAATTGCAAGTATTATAGTTTACTGTTCTAACACTTCTTAACCTCTAAAATGCATGTTTTTCAGTACATATTAGTTACAGAGAATATTACTGGGCTAATAAAACTGTCAGTAAGATACTTAATATAAGAATTTCAGATCGAGTAAGCTTAGCATCATTAACAGGTACAGAGAATATTACTTGGCTAATAAAACTGTCAGTAAGATTCTTAATATAAGAATTTCAGCTCGAGTAAGCTTGGCATCATTAACAGGTACTGAATGGCACACTTAGAGAGGATTGGAGTTGTAGCAAACCTTCTAATGACAGGTTTGGAACACACGGAGAAATATGTTACTACTCCAATAATTTTTTCTGCTTTCAGAAAATGCAAGTATTTTAGTTCAGTCTTGTAAGACGTTATAACGTCTGAAATGTACGTTTTGAAATACATATTAGTTACAGAGAATATTAATAGGCTAATAAGACTGTCAGTAAGATTCTTAATATAAGAATTTCAGCTCGAGTAAGCTTGGCATCATTCACAGGTACTGAATGACACATTTAGAGAGGATTGGAGTTGTAGCAAACCTTCTAATGACAGGTTTGGAACACACGGAGAAATATGTTACTACTCCAATAATTTTTTCTGCTTTCAGAAAATGCAAGTATTTTAGTTTAGTCTTGTAAGACGTTATAACGTCTGAAATGTACGTTTTGCGATACATATTAGTTACAGAGAATATTAATAGGCTAATAAGACTGTCAGTAAGATTCTTAATATAAGAATTTCAGCTCGAGTAAGCTTGGCATCATTCACAGGTACTGAATGACACATTTAGAAAGGATTGGAGTTGTAGCAAACCTTCTAATGACAGGTTTGGAACACACGGAGAAATATGTTACTACTCCAATAATTTTTTCTGCTTTCAGAAAATGCAAGTATTTTAGTTTAGTCTTGTAAGACGTTATAACGTCTGAAATGTACATTTTGAAATACATATTAGTTACAGAGAATATTACTTGGCTAATAAAACTGTCAGTAAGATTCTTAATATAAGAATTTCAACTCGAGTAAGCTTGGCATCATTAACAGGTACTGAATGACACATTTAGAAAGGATTGGAGTTGTAGCAAACCTTCTAATGACAGGTTTGGAACACACGGAGAAATATGTTACTACTCCAATAATTTTTTCTGCTTTCAGAAAATGCAAGTATTTTAGTTTAGTCTTGTAAGACGTTATAACGTCTGAAATGTACATTTTGAAATACATATTAGTTACAGAGAATATTACTTGGCTAATAAAACTGTCAGTAAGATTCCTAATATAAGAATTCCAGCTCGAGTAAGCTTGGCATCATTAACAGGTACTGAATGACACATTTAGAGAGGATTGGAGTTGTAGGAAACCTTCTAATGACATGTTTGGAACACACGGAGAAATATGTTACTACTCCAATAATTTTTTCTGCTTTCAGAAAGTGCAAGTATTTTAGTTTAGTCTTGTAAGACGTTATAACGTCTGAAATGTACATTTTGAAATACATATTAGTTACAGAGAATATTAATAGGCTAATAAGACTGTCAGTAAGATTCTTAATATAAGAATTTCAGCTCGAGTAAGCTTGGCATCATTAACAGGTACTGAATGACCCATTTAGAGAGGATTGGAGTTGTAGCAAACCTTCTAATGACAGGTTTGGAACACACGGAGAAATATGTTACTACTCCAATAATTTTTTCTGCTTTCAGAAAATGCAAGTACTTTAGTTTAGTCTTGTAAGACGTTATAACGTCTGAAATGTACATTTTGAAATACATATTAGTTACAGAGAATATTAATAGGCTAATAAGAATGTCAGTAAGATTCTTAATATAAGAATTTCAGCTCGAGTAAGCTTGGCATCATTAACAGGTACTGAATGACACGTTTAGGGTGGACCGGAGTTGTATAAAACCCTCTAATAACAAGTTTTGGATACACTGAGATATAGATTACTACTACAATAAGTTTTTCTTCTTACAAAAATTGCAAGTATTATAGTTTACTGTTCTAACACTTCTTAACCTCTAAAATGCATGTTTTTCAGTACATATTAGTTACAGAGAATATTACTGGGCTAATAAAACTGTCAGTAAGATACTTAATATAAGAATTTCAGATCGAGTAAGCTTAGCATCATTAACAGGTACAGAGAATATTACTTGGCTAATAAAACTGTCAGTAAGATTCTTAATATAAGAATTTCAGCTCGAGTAAGCTTGGCATCATTAACAGATACTGAATGGCACACTTAGAGAGGATTGGAGTTGTAGCAAACCTTCTAATGACAGGTTTGGAACACACGGAGAAATATGTTACTACTCCAATAATTTTTTCTGCTTTCAGAAAATGCAAGTATTTTAGTTCAGTCTTGTAAGACGTTATAACGTCTGAAATGTACGTTTTGAAATACATATTAGTTACAGAGAATATTAATAGGCTAATAAGACTGTCAGTAAGATTCTTAATATAAGAATTTCAGCTCGAGTAAGCTTGGCATCATTCACAGGTACTGAATGACACATTTAGAGAGGATTGGAGTTGTAGCAAACCTTCTAATGACAGGTTTGGAACACACGGAGAAATATGTTACTACTCCAATAATTTTTTCTGCTTTCAGAAAATGCAAGTATTTTAGTTTAGTCTTGTAAGACGTTATAACGTCTGAAATGTACGTTTTGAAATACATATTTTTACAGAGAATATAAATAGGCTAATAAGACTGTCAGTAAGATTCTTAATATAAGAATTTCAGCTCGAGTAAGCTTGGCATCATTCACAGGTACTGAATGACACATTTAGAGTGGATTCGAGTTGCAGCAAACCTTCTAATTACAGGTTTGGAACACACGGAGAAATATGTTACTACTCCAATAATTTTTGCTGCTTTGAGAAAATGCAAGTATTTTAGTTTAGTCTTGTAAGACGTTATAACGTCTGAAATGTACGTTTTGAAATACATATTAGTTACAGAGAATATTAATAGGCTAATAAGACTGTCAGTAAGATTCTTAATATAAGAAGTTCAGCTCGAGTAAGCTTAACATCATTAACAGGTACTGAATGACACGTTTAGGGTAGACTGGAGTTGTAGAAAACCCTCTAATAACACGTTTTGGATACACTGAGATATAGATTACTACTACAATAATTTTTTCTGCTTACAAAAATTGCAAGTATACTGTTCTAACACTTCATAACCTCTAAAATTCATGTTTTGCAGTACATATTAGTTACAGACAATATTATTTGGCCAATAAAACTGTCAGTAAGGTTCTTAATATAAGAATTTCAGCTCGAGTAAGCTTGGCATCATTAACAGGTACTGAATGACACATTTAGAGAGGATTGGAGTTGTAGCAAACTTTCTAATGACAGGTTTGGAACACACGGAGAAATATGTTACTACTCCAATAATTTTTTCTGCTTTCAGAAAATGCAAGTATTTTAGTTTAGTCTTGTAAGACATTATAACGTCTGAAATGTAGGTTTTGAAATACATATTAGTTACAGAGAATACTAATAGGCTAATAAGACTGTCAGTAAGATTATTAATATAAGAATTTCAGCTCGAGTAAGCTTGGCATCATTAACAGGTACTGATTAACACATTTAGAGAGGATTGGAGTTGTAGCAAACCTTCTAATGACAGGTTTGGAACACACGGAGAAATATGTTACTACTCCAATAATTTTTTCTGCTTTCAGAAAATGCAAGTATTTTAGTTTAGTCTTGTAAGACGTTATAACGTCTGAAATGTACATTTTGAAATACATATTAGTTACAGAGAATATTACTTGGCTAATAAAACTGTCAGTAAGATTCTTAATATAAGAATTTCAGCTCGAGTAAGCTTGGCATCATTAACAGGTACTGAATTACACATTTAGAAAGGATTGGAGTTGTAGCAAACCTTCTAATGACAGGTTTGGAACACACGGAGAAATATGTTACTACTCCAATAATTTTTTCAGCTTTCAAAAAATGCAAGTACTTTAGTTTAGTCTTGTAAGACGTTATAACGTCTGAAATGTACATTTTGAAATACATATTAGTTACAGAGAATATTAATAGGCTAATAAGACTGTCAGTAAGATTCTTAATATAAGAATTTCAGCTCGAGTAAGCTTGGCATCATTAACAGGTACTGAATGACCCATTTAGAAAGGATTGGAGTTGTAGCAAACCTTCTAATGACATGTTTGGAACACACGGAGAAATATGTTACTACTCCAATAATTTTTTCTGCTTTCAGAAAGTGCAAGTATTTTAGTTTAGTCTTGTAAGACGTTATAACGTCTGAAATGTACATTTTGAAATACATATTAGTTACAGAGGATATTAATAGGCTAATAAGACTGTCAGTAAGATTCTTAATATAAGAATTTCAGCTCGAGTAAGCTTGGCATCATTAACAGGTACTAAATGACCCATTTAGAGAGGATTGGAGTTGTAGCAAACCTTCTAATGACAGGTTTGGAACACACGGAGAAATATGTTACTACTCCAATAATTTTTTCCGCTTTCAGAAAACGCAAGTATTTTAGTTTAGTCTTGTAAGACGTTATAACGTCTGAAATGTACGTTTTGAAATACATATTAGTTACAGAGAATATTAATAGGCTAATAAGACTGTCAGTAAGATTCTTAATATAAGAATTTCAGCTCGAGTAAGCTTGGCATCATTCACAGGTACTGAATGACACATTTAGAGAGGATTGGAGTTGTAGCAAACCTTCTAATGACAGGTTTGGAACACACGGAGAAATATGTTACTACTCCAATAATTTTTTCTGCTTTCAGAAAATGCAAGTATTTTAGTTTAGTCTTGTAAGACGTTATAACGTCTGAAATGTACATTTTGAAATACATATTAGTTACAGAGAATATTAATAGGCTAATAAGACTGTCAGTAAGATTCTTAATATAAGAATTTCAGCTCGAGTAAGCTTGGCATCATTAACAGGTACTGAATGACCCATTTAGAAAGGATTGGAGTTGTAGCAAACCTTCTAATGACAGGTTTGGAACACACGGAGAAATATGTTACTACTCCAATAATTTTTTCTGCTTTCAGAAAGTGCAAGTATTTTAGTTTAGTCTTGTAAGACGTTATAACGTCTGAAATGTACATTTTGAAATACATATTAGTTACAGAGAATATTAATAGGCTAATAAGACTGTCAGTAAGATTCTTAATATAAGAATTTCAGCTCGAGTAAGCTTGGCATCATTAACAGGTACAGAATGACCCATTTAGAAAGGATTGGAATTGTAGCAAACCTTCTAATGACATGTTTGGAACACACGGAGAAATATGTTACTACTCCAATAATTTTTTCTGCTTTCAGAAAGTGCAAGTATTTTAGTTTAGTCTTGTAAGACGTTATAACGTCTGAAATGTACATTTTGAAATACATATTAGTTACAGAGAATATTAATAGGCTAATAAGACTGTCAGTAAGATTCTTAATATAAGAATTTCAGCTCGAGTAAGCTTGGCATCATTAACAGGTACTGAATGACCCATTTAGCAAGGATTGGAGTTGTAGCAAACCTTCTAATGACAGGTTTGGAACACACGGAGAAATATGTTACTACTCCAATAATTTTTTCTGCTTTCAGAAAATGCAAGTATTTTAGTTTAGTCTTGTAAGACGTTATAACGTCTGAAATGTACATTTTGAAATACATATTAGTTACAGAGAATATTACTTGGCTAATAAAACTGTCAGTAAGATTCTTAATATAAGAATTTCAGCTCGAGTAAGCTTGGCATCATTAACAGGTACTGAATGACACATTTAGAGAGGATTGGAGTTGTAGCAAACCTTCTAATGACATGTTTGGAACACACGGAGAAATATGTTACTACTCCAATAATTTTTTCTGCTTTCAGAAAGTGCAAGTATTTTAGTTTAGTCTTGTAAGACGTTATAACGTCTGAAATGTATTTTTTGAAATACATATTAGTTACAGAGAATATTACTTGGCTAATAAGACTGTCAGTAAGATTCTTAATATAAGAATTTCAGCTCGAGTAAGCTTGGCATCATTAACAGGTACTGAATGACACATTTAGAAAGGATTGGAGTTGTAGCAAACCTTCTAATGACAGGTTTGGAACACACGGAGAAATATGTTACTACTCCAATAATTTTTTCTGCTTTCAGAAAATGCAAGTATTTTAGTTTAGTCTTGTAAGACGTTATAACGTCTGAAATGTACATTTTGAAATACATATTAGTTACAGAGAATATTACTTGGCTAATAAAACTGTCAGTAAGATTCTTAATATAAGAATTTCAGCTCGAGTAAGCTTGGCATCATTAACAGGTACTGAATGACACATTTAGAAAGGATTGGAGTTGTAGCAAACCTTCTAATGACAGGTTTGGAACACACGGAGAAATATGTTACTACTCCAATAATTTTTTCTGCTTTCAGAAAATGCAAGTATTTTAGTTTAGTCTTGTAAGACGTTATAACGTCTGAAATGTACATTTTGAAATACATATTAGTTACAGAGAATATTACTTGGCTAATAAAACTGTCAGTAAGATTCTTAATATAAGAGTTCCAGCTCGAGTAAGCTTGGCATCATTAACAGTTACTAAATGACACATTTAGAGAGGATTGGAGTTGTAGCAAACCTTCTAATGACATGTTTGGAACACACGGAGAAATATGTTACTACTCCAATAATTTTTTCTGCTTTCAGAAAGTGCAAGTATTTTAGTTTAGTCTTGTAAGACGTTATAACGTCTGAAATGTACATTTTGAAATACATATTAGTTACAGAGAATATTAATAGGCTAATAAGACTGTCAGTAAGATTCTTAATATAAGAATTTCAGCTCGAGTAAGCTTGGCATCATTAACAGGTACTGAATGACCCATTTAGAGAGGATTGGAGTTGTAGCAAACCTTCTAATGACAGGTTTGGAACACACGGAGAAATATGTTACTACTCCAATAATTTTTTCTGCTTTCAGAAAATGCAAGTACTTTAGTTTAGTCTTGTAAGACGTTATAACGTCTGAAATGTACATTTTGAAATACATATTAGTTACAGAGAATATTAATAGGCTAATAAGAATGTCAGTAAGATTCTTAATATTAGAATTTCAGCTCGAGTAAGCTTGGCATCATTAACAGGTACTGAATGACACGTTTAGGGTGGACCGGAGTTGTATAAAACCCTCTAATAACAAGTTTTGGATACACTGAGATATAGATTACTACTACAATAAGTTTTTCTTCTTACAAAAATTGCAAGTATTATAGTTTACTGTTCTAACACTTCATAACCTCTAAAATGCATGTTTTTCAGTACATATTAGTTACAGAGAATATTACTGGGCTAATAAAACTGTCAGTAAGATACTTAATATAAGAATTTCAGATCGAGTAAGCTTAGCATCATTAACAGGTACAGAGAATATTACTTGGCTAATAAAACTGTCAGTAAGATTCTTAATATAAGAATTTCAGCTCGAGTAAGCTTGGCATCATTAACAGGTACTGAATGACACACTTAGAGAGGATTGGAGTTGTAGCAAACCTTCTAATGACAGGTTTGGAACACACGGAGAAATATGTTACTACTCCAATAATTTTTTCTGATTTCAGAAAATGCAAGTATTTTAGTTCAGTCTTGTAAGACGTTATAACGTCTGAAATGTACGTTTTGAAATACATATTAGTTACAGAGAATATTAATAGGCTAATAAGACTGTCAGTAAGATTCTTAATATAAGAATTTCAGCTCGAGTAAGCTTGGCATCATTCACAGGTACTGAATGACACATTTAGAGAGGATTGGAGTTGTAGCAAACCTTCTAATGACAGGTTTGGAACACACGGAGAAATATGTTACTACTCCAATAATTTTTTCTGCTTTCAGAAAATGCAAGTATTTTAGTTTAGTCTTGTAAGACGTTATAACGTCTGAAATGTACGTTTTGAAATACATATTTTTACAGAGAATATAAATAGGCTAATAAGAGTGTCAGTAAGATTCTTAATATAAGAATTTCAGCTCGAGTAAGCTTGGCATCATTCACAGGTACTGAATGACACATTTAGAGTGGATTCGAGTTGCAGCAAACCTTCTAATTACAGGTTTGGAACACACGGAGAAATATGTTACTACTCCAATAATTTTTTCTGCTTTGAGAAAATGCAAGTATTTTAGTTTAGTCTTGTAAGACGTTATAACGTCTGAAATGTACGTTTTGAAATACATATTAGTTACAGAGAATATTAATAGGCTAATAAGACTGTCAGTAAGATTCTTAATATAAGAAGTTCAGCTCGAGTAAGCTTAACATCATTAACAGGTACTGAATGACACGTTTAGGGTAGACTGGAGTTGTAGAAAACCCTCTAATAACACGTTTTGGATACACTGAGATATAGATTACTACTACAATAATTTTTTCTGCTTACAAAAATTGCAAGTATACTGTTCTAACACTTCATAACCTCTAAAATTCATGTTTTGCAGTACATATTAGTTACAGAGAATATTATTTGGCCAATAAAACTGTCAGTAAGGTTCTTAATATAAGAATTTCAGCTCGAGTAAGCTTGGCATCATTAACAGGTACTGAATGACACATTTAGAGAGGATTGGAGTTGTAGCAAACTTTCTAATGACAGGTTTGGAACACACGGAGAAATATGTTACTACTCCAATAATTTTTTCTGCTTTCAGAAAATGCAAGTATTTTAGTTTAGTCTTGTAAGACGTTATAACGTCTGAAATGTACGTTTTGAAATACATATTAGTTACAGAGAATACTAATAGGCTAATAAGACTGTCAGTAAGATTATTAATATAAGAATTTCATCTCGAGTAAGCTTGGCATCATTAACAGGTACTGATTAACACATTTAGAGAGGATTGGAGTTGTAGCAAACCTTCTAATGACAGGTTTGGAACACACGGAGAAATATGTTACTACTCCAATAATTTTTTCTGCTTTCAGAAAATGCAAGTATTTTAGTTTAGTCTTGTAAGACGTTATAACGTCTGAAATGTACGTTTTGCGATACATATTAGTTACAGAGAATATTAATAGGCTAATAAGACTGTCAGTATGATTCTTAATATAAGAATTTCAGCTCGAGTAAGCTTGGCATCATTCACAGGTACTGAATGACACATTTAGAAAGGATTGGAGTTGTAGCAAACCTTCTAATGACAGGTTTGGAACACACGGAGAAATATGTTACTACTCCAATAATTTTTTCTGCTTTCAGAAAATGCAAGTATTTTAGTTTAGTCTTGTAAGACGTTATAACGTCTGAAATGTACATTTTGAAATACATATTAGTTACAGAGAATATTACTTGGCTAATAAAACTGTCAGTAAGATTCTTAATATAAGAATTTCAGCTCGAGTAAGCTTGGCATCATTAACAGGTACTGAATGACACATTTAGAGAGGATTGGAGTTGTAGCAAACCTTCTAATG